>APFE031248347.1:0-18210 GCA_000404065.3 Pinus taeda | reverse complement strand
ATGGAATTGGTGCTGTTCTAATGCAAGATGAAAGACCCATTGCTTTTGAAAGTCGTCCAATCAAGGGAAAGTTTTACACAAAGCTATTTATGAGAAGGAAATGTTGGCAATACTACATGCACTTAAGAAATGGCGACCCTACCTAATGGGAAGACACTTAAAGGTAAAAACGGATCATGATAGCCTTAAATACTTTTTAGACAAAGATTATCCTCTAAAAAGCAACAAAAGTGGGTCAAAAAGATGTTGGGTTATGACTTTGAAATCATCTACAAAAAAGGGAAGCAAAATGTGGTGGCAGATGCACTCTCAAGGAAGGATGAGGATGTGGAAGCATTGTTGTGCGCCATTTCTATTATCCAACCAGATTGGATAAACGAAGCAAGGGAGGAATGGAAGAATGATGAAGAAGTGTGGGGACTTATTCGAAAATTACAACAAGATTCCAGTATGTCTGATACATTTAACTGGAAAAATGAGTCATTATGGTACAAAGATCGCTTATACTTTTGTAAGAATTCCCAGCTGAATCAAAAGATTCTTATGGAATTACACACTTCTCCCTTAGGAGGGCACTCAGGATTTTTAAAAACTTACCACAGGGTTAAGAAGGAATTTTTTTGGGATGGCCTTAAATCAGATATTAAAAGGTTTGTGGCGAAATGTTTGGTTTGCGAACAAAATAAAGTTGAAACAATTAAGACACTGAGTCTATTACAACCTTTATCCATTCCAAGCCAACGTTGGGAGGAGGTTTCAATGGATTTTATCACAGGTTTACCCAAGTCTGAGGGAAAGAGTGTCATCATGGTGGTAGTTGACAGACTTACCAAGTATGCACACTTTTGTGCATTATCACATCCATTTAAAGCTAGTACATTTTCCACGGCATTTATGAAAACAATTCAAAAGCTACATGGAAATGCAAAGATTATTGTAAGTGACAGAGATCCCATTTTCACTGGAAATTTTTGGATAGAATTATTTTCTTGTCTTGGTACTCAATTAGCTCATAGCTCATCTTATCATCCTCAATCTGATGGGCGAACTGAGATAGTAAACAAATGTTTGGAAGGATATCTTCGTTGCTTTGTATCTGATAAACAGACACAATGGGTCAAATGGTTGCCTCTGGCTGAATGGTGGTATAACACTTCCTTCCATACAGCAAAACAAATGACCCCATTTATGGAACTTTATGGGTATCAACCACCATCCATCACATCATATTTAAGAGAAAATTCTAAGGTTTAGGCAGTGGAACATCACATTGAACATCAACAACAAGTCCTCCAACTCTTAAAGGATAACCTTGTGTTGGCACATAATAGAATGAAACAACAGGAAGATCAACATCACAATGAAAGAAGTTTTCATGTAAGTGATTGGGTATTCCTATGGCTACAACCATATAAGCAAATGTCCCTCAAGCAAGCTAAGAAGGATAATAAATTATCACCAAAGTATTATGGTCTGTACAAGGTGTTGCAAAAGATTGGTACTATGGCATACAAATTGGAGCTTCCTGCAGCTTCTCGATTGCACCCAGTTTTCCATGTTTCATGTTTAAAGAAGGTTATAGGCGACAAGCTCCCAGTTCAAACAATATTGCCAGAACTTGACGAGGAAGGAAAAATTATATTGGAACCGGAAGCAGTCATAGAAACAAGATCTTGACAGCTACGAAATCGATCAATTTCAGAGTATCTTATCAAGTGGAAGAACTTATCTGCAGAAGATTCCACACGAGAGGATGAGAATTTTATACAGAAGTATCTAGAACTACTCAAGTGTTGAGGAAAACAATTTTTTTGAAGGAGAGGGGCATGTTGGGTCCCTATAATACTAGTGATTACCCCATTACTATGGTAGCTGTACCCCTTATTAATATTGTTGTGCCCCTATTGTCCCCATATTGTTATTACTGTGCCCCATAGAATCCCTCTATTGTTATTTTTGTGGCTTTATATTATTATTGTTAGGTTGGTTGGGTTATATTGTGACTCCTTAGAATCCTATATATAGAAAGGAGGTTTTGTCATTTGTATCATCCAAGAATTATTCATTTATGTAATGTAAAGGAGGTTGCCCCCTCGAAGAGGTTGAATTCTAAGGCATTGATCTATCTTTTCTATCTTTTCTTGAGCTGCTTTCATACCAAACAGTGTATGGCAATATGCCATGTTTACAAAAACAACCTATTACTGAAATCGAGTTATAAAGTTGTGTCGCTTTAATATGTAAAAGACTGCGGTGATTTGATGCAAGGTTGGGGATAAGACATTTGTCGTAAGTAGAGAGTCTCATGTGGCCATTGTCAATGGTTCCGTAATGATCGGTGATAATATATAGTCATGTGTTATATGGTTGGGGAAATAACATATAATTGATTACCATGGCATAAGAAACAAAAGGGTGCAAATAACTTACTATTGGTGTAAATAATGCAACTTCAATACCATTAACAGTGCTCTGCTGCCGACAGCTGTCCATAACCTTGGTAGAGTTTTTTATTTCACCCATGGAACCATAGTCCTTTTTGTATGCTAGGGAATGTTGTATAATGTCAAAATGTAGGTTATTATGCTGGCTTGGTGACCAGTTAGCCATAATGCCATTCACAAGGAAGGAGTGAATAGTGGGCAAGTCAGCTCGTGATGAGACCTCCTATTCCAAGGGTTGTTTTCTTAATATACCTTTTGGACCATATCCTTGGTGTGGTGGCCATAGTGGGAATGCCACTTCGCTTCCGTCCTCATGATCATGGTAGGCGAGCTCTTAATGAGACTTCCTATCCTGCAATTTGACAATTTATGAATCATGTTTGCTCCTTTTTCTTTGTTTTTCATGAAGTGCCTTCCCTATTTATACACAAAGGATGGTTCAAAACTCCTTAAGAGTAGGAATGGTGGAAGAAGTCTTAATATCCCAATAGGAAGGTATAGACCCTTTGCTCTTATTGTTGAATAATAATCAAAGAGGATTAAAAGGGACCAACATGATATAGATAACCAATCAGAATAGAATTATTAGAACAATGACAACAAAAGATAATTAATAAGAATGTCTTTCCTTCTGTCTTCTCACCAATTCAGGGCAGTTTTTTATAAAGATAGCGATTTATGATTGACTGATTTTTGTATGTTGTGTTTTTGTTTCCATTATGTAAGTGCATAGTTGTATTCAAAAAGACTTGAAAGAACATAAGAAATAAGCATCCTCAATTTAGAACAATAAAAGGAACAAGTTGTTTCACAGGGAGAGCAAAAGCATACAGGTGGTGTTCCTTTTGAGGAAAGGAACAACAACAGTTCACAAATGTTGTTCCTTTGGAAAAGGGACAGCAACACACATAGGTATGGTTCCTTTGGAAAAGGAACATCAAGAATCACAAGCGTTGTTCCTTTGAAAAAGTAACAGCAAAGCACACCAATGTCGTTCCTTTGGAAAAGAAACAATAGACACCAAAAATGTTGTTCCTTTGAAAAGGAACAACAAAACCAGCAAATATTGTTCTTTTGAAAAGGAACAACCAAGATAAAAAATGTTGTTCCTTTGGAAAAGGAACAACAAAAACATACAAATGTCGTTCCTTTGGAAAAGGAACAACAAAAATAAAAAATGTTGTTCCTTTGGAAAAGGAACAACAATAACACACAAATGCCATTCCTTTGGAAAAGAAACAACAGAAATCAAAAGTGTTGTTCCTTTGAAAAAGGAACAGCAAAAAACACACAAATGCTATTCCTTTGGAAAAGGAATAGCAAAAACACACAAATGTTGTTCCTTCAAATGATGTTCCTTTGGCAAAGGAACAGTAGGAATAAAAAAAATGTCGTCCCTTTGGAAAAGGAACAACAAAAACACACAAATGTCATTCCTTTGGAAAAGGAGAAGCAAAAAAACACACAAATGTTGTTCCTTTGGAATAGGAACATCAGAAATAAAAAAGAATGTTTTTCTTTTGGAAAAGGAACAACAAAAACACACAAATGACGTTCCTTTGGAAAAGGAACAGCACAAATAAAAAAAATGTTGTTCCTTTGAAAAGGGAACAACAAAAACACACAAATGTTGTTCCTTTGGAAAAAGGAACAACATAAATAAAAAAATGTTGTTCCTTTGGAAAAGGAATAGCAAAAACACACAAATGGTATTCCTTTAGAAAATGAACAACATAAATAAAAAAAATTTCTTCCTTCGGAAAAGGAACAGCAAAAAATGCACAACTGTCGTTCCTATGGAAAAAGGAATAGCAAAAACACCTAATGTCGTTCCTTTGGAAAAGGAACAGTAGTAACAGCAAAACTTTGTTTCAAAGATATGCACACAAATGACTTAAGAAATTATGTACAAACTGTAAAGAAAAGTAAATTCCTTAATGAATTACAGGTGAGGAAGACTTCTCTTCATCCCCCAAAATCTCCATATCTGAATCTTGGCGTAGCTATTGGCAGAAGGACTCCCGAGTGAGTGGTTTGCGATAGAGATGAACTCGGTGGCCATTTTCCTTAAAGGCATATCCAGAACCATCAATAGTGATTAGAGTAAGGGTACCATTGTCTTGTACTTTCTGGATTTCATATGGTCCCAACCAACGAGTCTGGAGTTTCCCTGGGAAGTCCTCAAATCTGGAGTCATACAAAAGAGCCCAGTCTCCTTCGTGGAAGACTTTATTTTTAATGAGAGCTTCATGCCACTTAGCTCTCTACTGTTGGGTCATGGTAGTGTTTTGAAGTGTAGAGAGCCTAATTTCATCCAGCTCATTGATCTATTGTAGTCGATTAGTCTGTGCCTCAGTTATGTCTAAGCCAACTTCCTGCATTGTTTTTAATGTTTGGATTTCGAATTCTATGGGGAAAATGGGTTGTTTTCCAAACACTAGCTGATAAGGTGAGTAACCAGTGGTACTCCTCCATGTTGTTCTGTGAGCCCACAGTGCTTCAGGTAGTCTGGCAGCCCAATCACGTCTATGTGATGCAACAGTTTTCATTAGGATTGTTTCTATTATTTTATTGCTGCTTTCTACTTGCCCATTTGCCTGTGGGTGGTATGGAGTAGTGATTTTATGCTGGACATGATAGTTGTTGAGAGTTGCAACTATTCTATTTCTAGCAAACTGTGGTCCACCATCTATAATTATCTCTCTTGGAAGGCAATAACGTACAAATAGATGGAACAAAAACTGTATGACAGAGTCCTCTGTGGCTCTTGGCAATGCCTCTGCTTCAACCCACTTGTTGACATATTCTGTTGCCACCAAAATATATGTTTTCTGGTTTGATGATGGGTTGATTGGTCCGACGAAATCAAGAGCCCATCGCTCGAATGGTTCGATGGTTTCAAAGGCATCTCATCTGACTGACTAGGGTGTCCCACTCTATGGCAACTGTCATAGGCTTGGACAAATTTCTTTGCATCTCTGAAAATTGTGGGCCAATAATACCCTGTTTGTAGCACTTTATGTCCAGTTCTACGATCAACGAAATGTCCACAACATGGTTGGTCATGGCAGACTTTCAAAATGTCAAAAATTTCATCCTCTTGAACACATCTCTTGATATGCATGTCTGCCCCTGTGTGAAAAAAATAGCCCCCAATCCAAGAAAATCTAGTACTTCGTTGAACAATATGTTTTCGCTCATTAGGGGTTAGATGCTTTGGTAATTTACCTACTGCTTGGTAATTGGCAACATCAGCAAACCAGGGTGTTTTAACAGTGACAACAAAGAGATGCTCATCCAGAAATTGGTCTTCAACTGATGCTGCATCAACTGGCTTTGGCATTCTTGAGAGGAAATCAGCTACCGGGTTTTCTTTTCTAGGTCGATCCTTGATTGTAATATCAAATTTCTGCAATAAAATCAGCCATATAGCTATTCTACCATTTGTGATAGGCTTGTTTGCTAAATATTTTATAGCAGAATGATCTGTGTAAGAGATAACAGGATATCCAGTAATGTAATGTCTGAACTTATTGATAGCATGTATTACGGCTAGAAATTCTTTTTTAGTGATGGTATAGTTTAATTCAGTAGGGGATAGATTTTTTCTAATGTAATAAATTGCATATGGTTTTCTATCCTCCTCCTGCCCAAGGACCGCTCCAATGATTGTGTTTGAGGCATCAGATGATATTTGGAATGGCAAATCCCAATTTGGTCCTCGAAGGATTGGGGCTGTCGATACGAGCTTCTTTAGATCCTTGAAAGCATGTTCACATTTTTCTGTCCAAAGAAAATCAACATTACCAGTTAGTGCATACAAAGGTGCAACAATACGTGAATAATGTTCTATAAACCTTTTGTAATAACCAGAAAATCCAAGAAAGCTACGTACCTCTGTTTGAGTGGTGGGAGTGGGAATAAGCAGAAGTATTTGGATTTTGGCTAGATCTACCTGAATGCCAGTTTCTAAAATATAGTATCCTAAAATAAGTCCTTCCGTCATCACCATATAAATTTTTTCGTGGCTTAAACAAAGCCTAGTAGCAATGTAGCGTTGTAGGACTTTTTCTAGTGTATCCATTGCTGGGTAAAACTCATCTCCGTATGGAGTAAATTCATCCATATATACTTCAATTCCTTCATTTATTAGGTCTACAAAAATGCTAAGGATAGCCCTTTGGAATGTGGCAGGGGCATTGCATAAGCCAAAAGGTAAAACTCGGTAGGAAAATGTTCCTCAAGGACAAGTAAAAGTAGTTTTGTCTTGTTCTTCAGGGGCAATATGTATTTGATTGTACCCATTGAAGCTATCAAGGAAAGAAAATAATTTCTTTCCTGCCAAAGTGTCTAATACTTGGTCAATGAATGGGAGAGGGAAGTGGTACTTTTGTGTTGCTTTATTTAGCTTCTTGTAGTCCACACAGATTCTCCATTTCCCGTTCTTTTTTGGTACCACCACAAGCGGAGAGACCCATTTACTATCAGAGATAGGGTAGATAAAATTAACATCTAAAAGTTTTCAAAGTTCATCTTTTACCACCTCTTTTAGATGAGGATTTAGTCTTCTCTGAGGCTGTCGAATAGGTCTTGCATCTTTTTCTATGTAAATGTGGTGTGTACATAACTGGGGGTCAATTCCTTTCATATCAAGGTAGTCTCATGCAATTGCTTCTTTTTATTTCCTTAACATATGGATGAGCTTTGTTTCTTGTTCGGATGTGAGGTTGGCATGAATGTTTAAGGTTTTTCCCGGTTCAATTTCCACAATTTTACTATTTGCAACAGAGGTGACAGGGATTGTATGATCATGTATATCTTTCAAAGGATCTTCTTATAATTCGTTATCAAATGCTGCTTTTATCATATGACATTGCATATGAGATGTGAGTTCAGTTTGACTAATGAAATTATTGATGGCATCATCTTTTGTTTGGTCTTTAAACTCAAGTGCTTCTTGTATAGTTAATGGAGATCTAATGTTATCAATAAGATATGATACAGGGTGCCTATTAGTTTTGACTACTATGACACTTGGCTGTGCTGGGGGATATAGAACTAAATACTTGATATATGTTCCCTTGGTTATGATCATATTCTCTTTTCGACAGCTAATATAGGCATCAACAGTGGTGAGCCAAGGTCTTCCTAAAATCAATGGATGTCTATCAAGTCGGATTTTAGGATTTATTATCAGAAAATCGGTTGGATATTCCCAAGAGTCAACTAAGACCATGGCATCATGTAGTATGTCCTCTGGCCTAACCACAGATCGGTAAACCAATTCTAACAAAGTGGAGGTGGGTTCTACATATTTAATGCCTAGCTTTTGGTAAGTAGTGATTGTTAAGATATTGATTGCAGCTCCAAGATCAACTAAGGCATTGGGCAGGGTTTGACCATAAATTTGGACAGTTACTATTGGGTTTCTTGGGTCTTCGTATTTAATGGGTGTTTCTTTTCCTGATAATAAGTCAGATTAAGTGCCGACTACTTGAACTCTTGGATTATTTGTTATATTCCTCCTTGGTCTTTTTATGCATAATTCTTTGATAGTTTTTGCGTATATCGGGATGTCTTGAATGGCTTGGAGGAATGGAATTTTCATGTACAAATTTTGTAATTCTCCCAGAATGTCAAAATCAGGTTGTTGTATAGGTTTAGGTATGACTAATCGTTCTGGGAATGGGGGAGATGATGTGGTTGCTCGATTATGAGTTTGTTGTTTATTCACATCCTCTTCATGTGACAAATTTTCTCTGGGTAACTGATCTTCAATCTGAACTTTTTTATCTCCCTCGGTTTGAATAATACACCCAGATCTTAACTAAAGATCATTACACTCCCTCAGATCGGGTCCTATTTCTGGTGTTTCTATGATTTGGAGAGATTGGACCTGTCTATTATTTGAGTTGGGGTTGGGTTGGGCTGGGAGTTGCGGTCTTAGATTAGACTGGGGATTTTGCTGTAAAGCTGGCAGTGTAGGTTGAGAAAGAGGAATAGTTCCTACTGGCTGATGCATTGGTCTCTGTCAGTTTGTTTGTCAAGATGAGCTTTGTGAAGTAGGAGGAGTCCATTGTGGTGGGTATGGGTTGTTTTTCCAATATGGTGGGGTATAAGGATGGTTCAGCCAACCAGATTGGCTTGTATGATTCAGCCACGGGTTTGAGGAAGGAAATTACTGTGGTGACCTGTTTGGAAATGGGGGCTGAAATTGACTTTGCCACATATTATACTATTGAGCATTATACTACGGAGACTGAAAAGAAGAAGTTAGGTTTGGAAACATACCAGTTTGTCACGGTTGCCACTAACGGCGCTGATTGAGCAAATACACTGATTCTGGCTCTTCTTCTGCTTCCTTATATACTGCTTTTAGTCGAGGTAGTGAGGGACAGCTTTCTGTAGAGTGATCTTTTGTACAAATGGTGCATGTTTGGACTGCATCCAGTGGACACTCCTTATGGCTATGCTTCTTCCTGCATTTGGGACAGAAGATTGCCAAATTCTATTCTACCTCCATTTGTTTCTACTTGGCCTGCAAAATATCCAGTTGTGTAGTCAGTGTCCCTAGTATATCAGTTTTAAAATTTTCTAATAAATTTCCAATTTCTACACGCGTTACTCCTTCTGATGAGATTTTATTCTCTCTTACAAATCGATCATGTTCTTCTAGTTTTACTCGTGTGCTGCCTCTCGAGCTCCTGATACATAAATCAATAATGTCAGCAAAACTTTCCTGATAAATATCCCCTTTTCCCATGAGGTTTAATGTTTTGATTCATTGTTCCTTCATGCCCCTTATTAATGCTGTTTTCAACACGTTATCAGGTAAAGGTAGTGATGCATAGGGAGATCTTTGTAGATTTTACTAGAAACGTTCCACATACTCTTCTAATGTTTTGTTTGGTCTAGCTATCATCTAGAATATTTCATCTTTTAGTTCTCTAGACCTGCAATAATCCTGATCCTTTTTTAGAAAAGGTTCTTTCATTTGCTCCCAGTTATTTATAACCCCACCACCTAATCCCATAAACGATCTTAAAGCAACCCCTTTTAGTGTAGAGGGAAACTGTTTCAGTTTCTGGGGGTCAGTGATGTAATCATATCCCTTGCACAGTACATCAAATTCAAATAAAAATGCATCCAGGTCTTCTGATGTAAGCCCATGGAATGTAGGGATATGTTGAAGAGGGATTGCTTCCATGGGGGCATTTGTTGCAGAATCCACTATGGGGTATTGTAATGTAGAGGTTTGGTTGTTTGGCTAGTTTTGAGCCATTGGGTCAAATATATGCCAATAACCTTCAGGGATATATAGGAGGGTGTTCCTAGGTCGAGAGGGAATGAATTTGACAGGAATAGTTTTAATAACACTTCCTCTATCTGGGACTATTGATTGAAGAGATTGGGTTTCTTCAACAGTAATTTTTGCAGCACTTCCTTTGTCTGGGCTGCTCAATGGCTGAGTTGTCCTAAGAGGACATCTTGGTTCCTCAGTTTCCCCTGTTTCTCCTCCTCCTTCACAAAGGTTACTGAAATTCCCTTCCTGCAATAGCTCTGGAGTAGAATTTTCAATTTCCTGAAAGTCCTATTCGTCAGTTTGACTATGCACCTTAGCAAAGGCTACACATGGTGAACCTGTGGCCTGAAGGGAGCTAGTAGGTTGTTTAGAAATAATTTTCCTCGGTCCTACTGAGGGCTGAGATTCGGATTTCTTATAGATTTCATCTATGAACGTTGATCGACCAAGGGTCACCGGCCTCTTAGCTTTTTCTGGCTTTGGTAGAGGTTTGGAATTTTTCTCTGGCTTTTTCTGCTTAGTCATCCACTCAAATTAACTACTAAATCCTACTTAAGTAACAACAATAAATCTACAAGAAAGCGGGCAAAGGACCAGGGCTTTTACATGCTCCACACGTAGGTTCTTACCTTCCATTTTCAAAACCCAATTCTTCCCTAGAAGGCTCGTACACTACTCTGAGAAAAAGAACAAATGGCTACACTATTTCCCCAGCAATGACATCAAAATGTGGAGCAATAAAAAGGGCCTATTTCACCTCTAGTTACCTCACATTAATATGTCAATCTGGGAACGTTTTGTTATTTTAAAGAGTGTCTCAGTCTGAGGCTTAGCATTTTCGAGAGTAATGCTCGTAGTACAGTGTTTGCGAATACAAGAGTAAAGGGATGTGTGTCTACAACTTAGCTACTTCGAAAGACTGAATCGCACATTCAGATATTAAGCAATGTACTAGTAAAGGGTTCGGTAGCAATAGCCCATCCCTATAGAAACTGATTGGAAAAGAAATCAGGGAATAGATCAGGGGTCTGGGAGTCGGACAGCATATGCCAATGCTTACTACAGCCTAAGATCGTCCTTCACACCAAAATAACAAATAACAAGAAATGGAATGAGAGATAAATCAAACAACAATGAAATGGAACAACAACCTCGAAATAGAATGACAATTCTGAAATGGAACAACAATTCAGAAATGGAACAATAATGCGGAAATAGAATCAGAAATCAGGGAATATAGTAGTGACTAAGTCTAACAAGCTGTAAATCTATTAAGTCACATGCATTAGTCATAACCAAACATCAATCCTTCATTCTTAAAGATGTACACACAAATGGAACAACGCTGCTTACGGATACATGATGGAACAACACTGTAAACCATATAAACACAATATGCTCAAATAGTAATCTGATCCAGCTGTCACTCTAATTAGAAAGCATATGATTGCATCTCAAGATGGAACAATAATATTTGAGAATCCAATAATCACATAGAACAGAGCTTCCAAGATGAATTTTGTAACGTTAAGGCACAATCGTATAACACAAAATCTTTGTAATGGAACAACAGTATCTTGTAGAAACTAACCGTAATATATCAACACCTAAAGGAATAGTAATATGATGCAGCGCCAATACAACACTTTTGTTTTCAGAAACATTAATGGATTAAACACGATAGAGCATTTGACATAAACTTTATAAAACGCGTTAGAATATCAGATCACGTTGATAAGAAAACCACACAGAAACCACGCGTAATGGTATAAGAGCAAGTGTCCTCTAGGGCTAGGCCCTTAGCCTCCAGGGGTACACCACTTGAGGTTATTCCAGGCTCAAAGATAAAAGAATAACCAAGTCTGTATTAATGCATTAAGTAAAATTACAGTAGAGCAAGTATTAACAGGACACAATGAGCACAGTTTTGATATTTTAAAAGAAATTACATAAGAGCATAACCACCCCTTTTAGCTAACAATGTTGCCCCTTATATAAGGGTGATGACGGAGATATCTATATGCAGAAATAGATAAAATAGTGATCCCTCAGGGTCAAGGACCTTGAGGGATTCGTACAACCATTAATCCTGAGTCACTTCTTCTCTTTTCTATGTCGAGCTGATATCTCCGCTTCCTTTCCCAGGTTGGTCCGTTTTGATCTGGTTTGCATGCGGTCTCCCGTCGAAGGGACAACAGTTAACCCATCTTTGTCTTTTCCTTTAGAATGGCCACTTTTCATTTTTCCTCCCTCTTAGACACGGAAACGATAATTGTCAGCATTCTTTGTTTTGCATATTAATATCACATGTTTTGTTATAATTCTTTATCATTTTCTAAGTTTATGATGCAAAAAGGCTTATAAATCCTAATGAAAAGATATTGAAATAACCATCAAAACATACCTTCTTTGATACTCCACAGCTGCTCAACCTTTAATTTGGATATTTCAGAGGCTAATGACTCTATCATCTTGGTCATTTTATCTATCTTGGGGTCTAAAGACGATGAAGGTTCGCCCCTCTATCTCCTTTTATCAACATTCCCCTTGAGCTTCCCTATAGCCATGATGTTTGATTCTACTTCCAAGGCTACATCCTGTATATCAGCCATGGTAGCACATCGTCTCTCCCTCAACAGTAGATAGAAGTTAGAATAAAAGGCACTAGCATAGGTGAGTTTAGCAGAGGTAGTGGTGGGTTTTATTTCAGCTAGTATCTTGTTATACATGTGGTTAAACCTCTTATTAAAATCAAACAACAACTCACCATTTTCCCTCTTTAAGTTTCCAAACTCGGTGTGGTAGTAGAGTAGATCCTTCTTATGCCCCTACTGCTTTAGGAATGCATCATCTAAAGCCTCAATATCTGCTATATACCTTGGGGTCAATTCTCTGAACCATTTTCTGGCCTCTCCATCTAGGCTTTGCACAAAGACTCTCATCCACACATCATCTTCATTAATGTCTAAGTTATCAACATAGTTATAGAATGATTCAAGATGTTCCTCGGCTATAACACCTTTAGTCCCAATGAACTTAGGCATATAATTTTGATATTATCTAGTAGGCATAGCATTCAAAGTGGGCAGTACTAGAGGTCCATACCTAGCAGCTATGATTCTTTCCATTTTTGTAGGTGCTTGTGGTCCTGCCATAACTGTGGTGGCTATAAGGGTACTAGAAGTCTGAATGACAGAGGGTTGAGGAGTGACTGATAGGAATAAAGGAGTATGATGGATAGGAGGAGAGGTTTTCTTTGAGCTTAAAACAAAAGAAGAACCTAAAGAATAAAGAGCTCTATGGATCTCTGATACTTTTTCTTCACTACTAGTATTAGATGTTATACTCTCAACATGCATTTGTTCTATTTAAGGATATTCTGGAAGAGATATAGAATATTGTTTAGAACTACCTGAACCTAATGCTCCTTTCTCCAACGCCTATATTTCTTTGATGATTCTTTTGGGGTTAGGTACTGGGTTAACTTGTGGCTTCTGAGGATTTCTCCGAGTATTCCTCACAAACTCAGCTAGCACTATGGAGTGGAGTTTCCAAGAGGTTCGTCGTCTAGTAGAGTCACCAGATAGATGACTACAACCCAAATAGTGTCTAGACTTTGTCTATCATCAAAGCTAGATCTGTGTCGCCCCCCAAGGAAGCTGAGCTTCAGTATCCTCTCCTCAGCAACGACACTAATTATGCTCTCTCTGGGAAACTCTCCTAGGTTGTAGCTCGAAGATGTGTGGTAACCTATAAATATTCAATATTGTTCTCTGAACTATTGGAATGTATTAGGGTTTGGATAAAGTCAAATTACTATTTCAACTCTCTTTTCACTCAAGACATGCATGAACACCCTCATATTGACAAGGCTTTAGACCACTAATGCTTAATAGTTTATAGATTCAGTGAATAGGTGGAGAATCCTGACTGTACCATCAGATACATACATAAACACATATGAATGGCTAACTATAGAGAGTAAACGAAGCTTGCAATTCTAATTTATCAATGTAGAGATAAGATGATAGCTATCTGGCAATAGACATAGAAGAAAACATGAATAACCTACTCATGTGCAAGCTTAGAATAGAGGAGAAGATGGAAATTGAACATATAATAACAAAAGAAGATTGTATTACTGGAATGAAGATGAGACGCTGGAAGGAACTGAGTATCCATAGTTTCCAAAAGTTGAACCCTTGTTTCCTCTAACTTTAAGCCATTTATAGGCTTTTTACAATGCTCTCGGGCTCTCTGGAGCTCGATATGTCTTAATATATCGCCTCTGGCTTCTAACTACTTGATTCCATAACTAGAAAAACATGAGCTCAGAGGGCTCTTTTCTTGAAAAGCGCGGTGACAAAATTCTATTAATTTCACCGTGCTGTCAGGTGGCTCTCTCATGCCAGCGATGTTCCATGACCATTTATGTTGGTTTGGCTGCATCGTGTTGTTGGTTTTCCCCTTTCAGCTATGCATTCTATTATTTTTAGTTCAACTATTCGATTATCACAAACATTGACAGAGCCAACAAATTTCCTCTCCGAGTGATTGAGGAGAAGTGGGGTACGAGGGCACATGGGCTATTGGATGGTGTGAATCGATATTCAAGATGTTGGTTGGGTAGCAAAGGACAGACTGAGGTGATCATGAATGAAGGTCGTTGGATCGGGAGAGATGGATGGAGTAGATCAATAGCCAGAGGCTTGAAGCTGAGGTGGGAGCATAATAAGTTCGAGCCATCAGATCTTGGATGGGTAGATCGAATGGCTATCGAGTGGAGGAGATGCTCAAAAGATAATGCCCAGGAGCAGTTTCATTTGAGAGAAAATGGTTTCTATCAGGTAGTCAATCGGGTGGTAAGTGGTAAAGGTTGGAGCCCGCTCGATTCCGTTCATCGGGCACTACGTAGTAGTGGAGGAGAGAGAGGAAACCACCCTTATTGGGCAAGTATCCCTCTCACTTGTTTCCGGAGCAATATGTGCAATAGCTGTTATATCTAGCGAGAACGATCTAATGGTAATGATTGATTGAGCATATCTTGTTGGTCAGGTGAAGTTCGGACCATCCGATCAGTGGGAAGATCAGCGGTGGGGCGACATGGAGGTACAGGATGTCCTCGAGAAATGTGCAAAGGACACATATTGGAAGAAAGGTAAGGTTTTCTAGGAAAGAATGGGTTAATTCCCGTAGGGCCAAGGCGAAAGTCGGTTTTGTTATGGTGTGAGGGTTGGGTAAGGACATGAGTGAACAAGAATAGGAGTGGAAGAGTGAGGAAAGTGGGGTGATGGACTGTGTGGGAACCTCTCCACAACATTAGAACAAACCATTTTCTTCCTTTAGCCTTCAAAAATAGCAGCGTTGCACCTTTGGGCTAACAGGTACTTGCTTTGAGTCAAAGGTCTAAAGGTCATGATAGTTACAGGTGACTTGTCACTAAAGCTAGCCCATTGTTACCTTTGGCATAAGTTTATGAGAGGCTCCAGAATCCAGCTTACAATTCTGAAAAATAGAGTCATGAGATTTTAATGTTACATAAAATGGTGGAATAGTTTCATCGATCATATCTGAACTAGGGCCAAATAAAACTGAGGGTTTTTCATCCCACAGACTAATAACGTCTCCCTCGGCATCTACACTAGAAGAATGTATCCATTTAGATACTTGATTTTTGTAACTAAGATTTTTGGAAAGTTCAGCTAAAGGTATAGGAATCTTGACCCTTTCCAATTCCTTTTCAATATTAAAAGTACTCAAAACAACCTTATCCAATGAAAGAGTTTTAGTGGATGAATCTGTAGACTGAGGGGTTGGAGTTTGTGTTTGAATGGTTTTGACTACAGGTTTGATTATGGTGGTGGATTTTGGAGTTCTACCAGGACCTGATCTAGGTCTCAGATCATACTTCTTATTTAGTTTTGCAATTAAAAATTTAGAGAATTCTTGGTATCTAGAACTTTGAGTATCTCCTACTTATATTTCAAAAGATTGAGATGAAGATGAAGGAACTATGGCCATTTGTATTGTTGAATAATCAATATTATTGATATCCTCAGTAATTAAATGGTTTGTATCTTGTGACTATTGATCATCAATAAATAAGGGTGGTTGAATGTTTTGGTTAGAACTTGGTCTTTGAAGAATTTGCATTTGAGGATCTCTTTTGAATTGAGTTTGAGCTTGAGGTCTAACAAAAGTTTGTTGAAGAGCTCTAGGCTGAGTTTTAATTTTTGAAATTCTTTTAGAAAGCTTCCTAAGTGTTGTATCTCTGATTTTATAATGGCCAGCTATCAAGCAAAAGCATCTAAGATAATTGTTTTGGGGTTTTTGTTTAAGTTTGGAGGACCAATGAATGAAATAGATATAACACTGTAATGCCTAACCTTTTGAATAATATTAATCCCAAAGTAGAGGGCTGCTATAAAACTTCACACAGTGATAAAGCTTGAATAGTGGTGAGAAGAAACAAAAAATAATATGATTATTATAATTTTCAGACAAAATTAAACAATCATAAGTATGAAAACCTTTGACCAATGTTCAGAAGGTTCAAGAGAATATGCTTATGCTTACAACAAGATGCTAATTATTTATTGATTCAGAGGGAATTAATTAAGTAGATAGTTTCCTTAATCCATTATCTTTAACGATTTTCACTTTAGAAGCTTAAAGGAATATATTCAGATACAATTATTCCTACCTAGGTATCTTTGTAAGACATAAGAAATGAAGAAAAACAAAATGTGTAATACTAGAAAAACTTACAAGAAACACAAATTGTGTAAAACTAAATTCAGAATCCTTTGTTTATATTAAGGGTCTAGAAAATCTAGTACATCAAAAGTTTACAAATGTTTCTTCAAGGGTGAACTATCTTTCAATGGTCAACCTGGTTCGATGGTGAACAGTGAACCCTTAATAACTCGAGAAGAGAGTTGTTTATACAATAGTAGAACTAAGAAAATATGCTAAACTATTTAAGCATTTATTCTAGGAAAAGTGATCTGAAATCACCCCTAGGTGACCGCAGGAAATTAACGAAGGTATTACAGACTCATGTACTAGTGTGTGTGTCTATATTATCTTAGGAAACAGATTGATAAGACTACAAAATAAATAGACACTCGAAATAGTAAGAGATCACAGTAAGCAAAACAGAAACACAACAAAATTTAAAAAGGAGTTCACCCAATCCTCCTGGGCTAGTCTCCTAGTCCAACTTTTAGTGGTGGCCTTTTTATTATGTTTTCAAGGTAAATTCTTACAATAAGGAGCTCAATCTGAGTCTCACTTGACAGAGGATGATCAGTAGGATGGCACTTGGAAATCCCAAGTCCTTGGAGTTCACAGACTCCCCTTACTAAATTTTGACCTCAATTGGTCTTTGTCTACTCGATGCTACCCTTACTCTGATGGTCAGCTCGGCTTCTCTATTCTCTGCAATTTTGCCTTTCTTTCTATGTCTCTTGGCCTTTGGCTTCTTCATTGCTTCTTTGCCTCACCGTCTCTTTGTCTTGTCTCTATCATCTCATGGCTTTAAAGCCAGTTCATTCCCTAACTATTTGTTTCAACTTCCCGACTCTCTAGATTACTTGCCTCTGTCTACTAGGACTTCTCTGCCCTGCATCATCATTGTTTTGTAATGCTTCACAGAGAGGTGGCCACCTGTCTTATTGCGAATTGAGTGCCAGTTCTTCCTGAATGGTTGTTTTCTCCTGTTATTTCCCAAATGCATGTGAAATGGATCCTTCTGTTGACTCCTTAGTCAAATTGGACTTCAAGCCTTTATGCGTCATAGTTTATTTCTCCCTCAGTTCTGGTCATCCATCAGGTTGAACCTCCGTCGTTTGATCTGGAGCCCCCAGATCCTACGGCTTTTGCTTATATTGCACGGTTGAGTTTCTTGATCGTTATTCTGCGATGTAAGCGGTTTTTCTCTCTCCCTGCCGGACACAAATCACTTGGTCTATGGAATCACTGGGTCTTTGGCCAAACCTACTTACCGCCCGAAATGGCTCTGATATTCTACCGATTTTTGAGTGCAGGACCCACCTGTCTCTTTTAGTGCTCTCCCATGGCTTTTTGGTTTCCCTTGTGATCGAGTGCTTGGGGCATTTCTGGGTTTGAGCTTCCCAACTTACATTTTTGTGCCATGCGCAGTCTCCATGGGCCAATGGTAAGCGTGCTTTGATCGAAGGTCCTTGTTGTTCTGTGCTGGCTGTAAATTATCATTATTTATAGGTTATGTCTGATAGCTATAATATTTCTTGAAGTCTGAAATTCATTCTTAAGAATCATGGAATTGTTTGAGGTTCTAATTCGGATCATGGCCTTCCCATTGAAAAAGCTATAGGACCACCAAAACTTGGTTTTCAAGCATTGACTAAGTGAGGATACAAATTTCTCACCTATCCATTCTCTATCCATTTTTCACTACTTGGCTTTGAACCCCTGAGCCCA
>APFE031248343.1:0-34410 GCA_000404065.3 Pinus taeda | reverse complement strand
CGTCTTCTGGAGCGAATTTGGAGGTCTGTTGGCAATTCGTCCTTTGCAGGAGTCACAAAGTTTTTCACAGTTTTAGAGAGAAAATGAGTGAAAAGGGCGAAAAAATGGCTTTTCGGCCTTTTATAGAAAAACAATTACTTTTGGCAGGTTCATTTACAAATGAACAGTTGGCGGTTTTTTCAGTTAAGCGGGGAAGTGGTATTGGAGGGTCGTCGCACTGCTTTTGTGGCGACGGTGGTTTTTAGGAGGGGTCACCCGATGTGTTTTAGAGCGCGACACGTAGCATTCGGGGGGTCGGGGAAAACCACCTTATCGGGCGAGTAAAGGTCGGCGATCGGGTTCGGTCGATATGGACGTAGGCCATTGAATGAGGGGGGTGATGATAAAAAGGTAGTCGAGCGAAGAAGATGCACAGAGGAAATTAATGGGAGTTGAAGGGGGGGGGCAGCGGCGGGGGCAGGGGTTTTTAATCACAGCAATTTGGGATTAATTTAGGAATTAATCCTAGGTTAAGTGATCGAGTGGGGCTTAATCGCTGGATTAGGGAATCCGGTGAGGTTAATGATGGGATTAATAACTTTTGTCGAGATATGGGGTAAAGTGTATAGTTTATATCTAAACTAGGGGTTAGGTTATTTACATAAGGATTTAGTTAATATACGGGAAAAGGGATATGGGGGAATTATATAATAAAATTAGAAATTAATATGAAATCTAATGGGCAGAGTGGGTTTGTCCTAAGTAAAAAGGTTAAAAATAACATTTATGTGCACTTCGTTTTATACTTAGGATAAAGTGTTTTTTGTGGGTTTTTGAGTGAAAAGGGATTTAATCATAGGATTTTTACTTTTCATAGGCAAATGGTGTTTAACCTTAGGAAAAGGGGGTTTTATTAGGGAAATGAGGGAAAATGAAGGGAGATGAATTTTCATGAAGGGGATTCTAGAACTTGTGTCCATAAATCATTAAGCCGAGGGTCTACTCCCTCCAAAAGTCAAAGAAATGATATGAGCCCTTTTTACTTTGTAGGATTTAAATTACTAGAACTTAATTATGGGAAATTAGTAAGTAGAGGGGTGAAGTGAATGAGGGTATGTTAAATAAACCAAGTTTTGAACCATTGTCTTTGCTTTGTTTACTGCTTATGCACATTTGAAAGATGCATTTAAACATGATATAAGTGCTTTTTCATAATCACTTAATATTTCTGCAACCTTTCTACTACTTACCCTACCATTTTTTCTTCATTTTATTTGGGTGCATTTAGGCTAGCAAACCCTTATCAATTATTTTTCTTTTACAAAGTAGACTATCCAATTCTAACCTTATATCATCCAAGGGCTCAGATTAAACTGATGAGCTCCTTTTATTCTCTCTACCTATCTAATGATCTGCCAAGATTAAAAATTTTAGTCAGATTTTATTCTCTAACTATAAATATAAAATTCAAAGCATGGTATAATCAAGATTAAACAGTTTGATTACCATGGATTGTGGCATGAATAACAAGTTGCACACAATCATTATTATGCATAAAAGTAAATAGTAGTGGAATTTTGACTTGCACACTTTCATGGTCTCTTTTGTTTTTCTTTTTGGGGTTCATATATTTTCATTTTTTGACCTTTTCTTATTCTTTTTTGTCCTTTGATTATTCTTTTGGGACCTACCCTCTTTACATTTTTTAATTTTTTAATATGGAAAACATTTGCAGAAATCAAAGGTATGTACAATATTACAAGGCTTAACCTTAGTTATTCAAAATTATGACTCCTATTGGTATAGGAACTTAACAGGAGGGAGTTCTATCCATTATCAATTCATAGCTCCTGCAAGCACGCTCTTCATGTCCTACTGACCTACAAAAGTTGCAGAACAGCTGTTGCAGTGCTTGTACATACTTCTGTAGCAAGTGACAGTTATCCGTGGCATGTTTTCGGGCAATATGATAGATAGCACACCATAATGCAGGCCCCACACTAGGTCCTACTTGATCTTCTGGCCTTAAAGGCATTGGTCCTCCTCCTGCAATGTAATTTGCGAAGACCGGGCAATGGTATTTTTCATGACCCTGACTCTTGCATTTCAAGCACCATACCTCCTCGCGTACCTCTGGTCAAACTGTGTTGTCCTGCTTCAGACTTTGCATCTCAAGGCACAGATTCTTCAGTTGTGCATGGATCCATTGAACTCATAGATTAGGATCTTGCATCAGAGTGTCATTTAGTCTCATGTCAATCTTTAAGGTCTCTACCTAATTTGTTATCTTCTGCTGCCATAGCACACTCCTTAAGTGTGGTAATAGCGAAGCCACAAACCACTCGCGATGTTGTCCATCTGTAAAATTCATGTTGGCTTCGCAGATTGTACATTTCAGCCTCTGATCTAGTTCCCAAGGCATCTCACCTAGTTGCATCGCGATCTATTTGAATCCCACAACCGACTACGCCTCAAATTTAGGCCTACTAAATTCCTTATTTAGTGTTTCCTAGATGTCTACTACTCTAGCATTCGGGTTATCATTAGAGTACTTAATATACCAGGTTAGCGTGTGATCTTGCAGAGCACTGACCAATGTCGCCTTCTTTATATGATCATCTGTAACACCTTGAGCTTCCCATACAACCCTCACAATGAAACAGAATTGGTCTGGGTCCTCATTTCCTAAACCTTTGAACAAAGGCAACTTCATTGTATTTTCCATACTAAACCGAAGTGGAGGCAGAGGTGGTACGGCTGAAGTTGGAAGCAATGGTGGTGAAGTTGGAGGTAGTGTAGGTGGAGATGGTATTCGCGAGAATTTATTAACTGAATAGCACTTGGCAGAGAAACCTTTGCTATCCCTTCTTGGTCACTTCAAAGAGGTGAAATCAAGGGGCTATACTCCGACCCTTTTTTCCTTTGTTCCTATAATTTTTTCCACTTCACGTAGTCCCAAACATCAAGGTAGTTGCATAACCCTTTTTTCACACAACAACATTTTAATCCAAGTATTCAAAGATTTTACATACTTACCTCGCAGTCCTTTTAAAAAGCGTCGTTCTATCTTGCTATAGCTGACTAAGGTGTCGATCGTGAATTCAGTCAAAAATCCTCCTATGATGTGATCGAGCCAATGAACAACAACACCGACAATCTTATCCTCCAATGCTTCCAACCTTCGCACTAGCTTTGGGGTCCACACAATAGGACCATCAAGTTTCCACCTTCCTTGGCTATCTGCTAGCTTCGTGATCCACTCGTATGGCTCAATAGGGAAAGAGTATAAAAAGATCTCGTGGATCTCTGTATATAGGTATTGGTCCAACCATTGTTCCTTTGTCAGTCGCGGGTTTCTTTTCTCCAGTGCCTCAAATTCGTGGATCTTTCTATCCAACCAGTCTCCAATCTCCGTCTTAGTTGGATTCCAATGATACGAAATCACACATTTCTTATGCAGATTCCAGTCCCAGCAACGAAACCGTTTGTTGGCTTCAAGGGGCATGACCCAGGTTCAGTGTTAATTAGCCAAACAAATTCTTACACTACTGGCCCTTTCAGCATTAGCCCACGGAGTGTGGACCGAAGTCTCACCTGAAGCAGTATTGGGGGATGCTAGAACCAAGTTTCTACACCCTGAGATGGTTGTGATGTCGTTTGATCTCTTCTACCCCTACCTTCGCATTGGTGATCTCGCTCTAGGGCTTGTAAGACAAACCCTTTATTCCGGCTTTTAATACCTTCGCGGAAGTATATGATTGACCTTTGCGCAGCCCTAACCCGAGGCTTAGGTACTTTCACATTTTTATGGAAGCGCATCGTGTCGATTCCTCAATTCCCCTAAGTGATTCGCCTATTTTGTCGAATACTTAAAGTTATCACCTCGTAATCATATATTTGTAATTGTGTTTAATTATTCAATGTAATTGTATTCATTCGTGCATCATAGAAGCATAATAAAGGAAATTCATACACAAGATATCCAAACCCATCAACAGAACACATACACAGAAATTGCATAATAACTCCTTTTATTAATTTCTTCCAAGTGTTACAGACTTTGTTCACCCTACACACACAACTGCAGGGGTCCATGCACTCCGCTGTGGACTTCTACCCTGGGCCTCTATGCACTCAGCTGCAGAGCCTCTACCTATGCTACAACCCAAGAATTAGACTTCTTTCTCTAAAGCTATGACTGTCTTTCTTGTTTTCTTTCGTCTTTTAACTACTTAGAGCTTAGCTCTTTTTATACAATTCCATGGTCCGCAGACCATGGGTAGATCTCGTATAGCTGAATTTACTTTACAAAACTAAGGGTGGACTATCCTTTGTGACACATAACACCTTCGCACTCAACAACCAAAAAATGCGGATTCTTTACAATAATATTACAAAAATTTGACTTAAACATGGGCTTTTAGCCCCAAAACTGTCCTTGGGGGATCTCGCTCCGAACAGTGGTGCGTGCGATAGAACTTTCAGTTATTGCAGGCCATTTTTGTAAGATGGGGTCGAATGAAATACTTTGATGTTATGTGCCTAATTTTGAAAAAAACAGTATCAGTGTTGAAGCTCATGGAGGGGCTGCGAGAGGACATTTTGCAGGAAAAGCAACAGTGCAGAAGATTTTCACACTCGGTTATGGTGGTTGACGCTGCATAAGGATTCTAAAACATATTATAGGGCATGCAATGCATGTCAAAGGATGGGCAGACCATCATGGAGGTATGAGATGCCTTTGAATCCGCAGGTGTCATTGCAGTCATTTAAGAAGTGGGAAATTGATCTTGTAGGACCAATTTAGCCCCCAGGCAAGAAAACAGGAATGTGATATATCATCACTACAACCGAATATTTGACTAGATGGGCAGAGGCACAACTTGTGAAAGATTGTACAGGGCCAACAACAGCGAAATTTTTATTCGAATATGTGTTAACCAGGTTTGGTTGCCCGAAGGTATTGATGAACAATTGTGATAAGCATTTTCTCAATGAAACGATCAACGCGCTGACAGAGTTACAGGTTTACCATAAGAAGAGTATGTCATACCATTATTAGGCCAATGGAACGGTTGAGGCTTTTAATAAGATATTGGAGAATGTGCCGACGAAGGTTTGCAATGCGCAGCGAAATGATTAGGACGTGTGTGTACCAGTAGTGTTATGGGCATATAGAACTACTTGTAAGAAGCTTACGGGTCAGACACCTTTTAGGTTGGTCTATGGTGTAGAAATTGTAATGCCTATGGAATACATTGTGCCTAGTCTATGCATAGCGGCTTTCATAGGAATGGTAGACTACGGAGCCTTAGAGGAAAGGCTCACGTAGCTAACAGAGCTTGAGGAAGATAGGTTTTTGGCTGGATTCCATCAACAGGTTCAGAAGGGACGTGAAAAAGCTTGGCACGATGGGCACATCAAATTGTGCACCTTCAAGGTAAATGATTTAGTTTTATTATATGACAATAAGTTTGATAAGTTTCCAAGAAAATTTTAGATGCATTGGCTATGGCCATATGTTATCAAAGAGATTATAGACGGTGGAGCAATTTAGCTCACGAAATTGAATGGGGATCCATTTCCAGGGAGGGTAAATGGAAGCTAATTGAGGCCATACACTAGGGATCCGGCCGAATGACTACATGATGGTAGCATAGTTTTAGCTCTCCAGGCAACTGCAAGGAGGCGCGGGACTATAAACTACATTGCCCAGTTGGTAGAGTTGCGCTATAGGGGAAGAGACCACACAACGCGGCCAGAAAGTAACTGTTACAGTCACTGTTCATGATTTAACTGCCAAGACACAGTTAAGAGGAGTGTGGGGGCGGCATTTAAGGCTAAAATCTTTGGATATCTACCACCAAATCAACATTTATGGATGAATTTTGGGGGGAACGGTCGAATTTGAATTCGAATTTGCCTATAAATTACACGTGGTCGTCCAGTAGAAAACAATTTGCATCCTTAGAATTTTTGTGTTGTGTTGTCTGGTGTGCATGAATCGCGAGTATTTCAAAGATCTAATCACAAGCCCTGCGTTCGATAAGTTTCCTGAGTTAGATCGAAAACTCATTACTAACATCATGTTAGGACCAGGCCCCGCTGAAACCACTATCACTAGAGGAACTATTGCCTCTGAGGGAGATACCCCGGAGGTAATGAGCATGGAGGTTCCAGCTACAACTCCGATAGCGTTGTGGTCACTTAGGCCAAGGCCTACGACGGTGAGGGAGGTCCCCAAACCCAAGAAGGACAAACAGAAGAAGCCCATACTAGTGCGCGAATCACTGAGGAAGCATGCAGCTACCCAGGCCCAGAGGAAGGAAAAACCGAGTGCAAAAGAGAAGGGGAAAGTGGTGGATTTGGAGGCAGAAGAGGGTGCGGAGGACATTGACATCGAGGGAGTGGATCCATAATCCAAATTTTTGGATTACATCCCTCCATGCAAGGGAAAATTGAAGGTCCCTAAGGACCTAGATGTAGGACAATTCCTCCTCAACACACCCCTGTTACCAGAGAACCTAACCTTTGAAGGTACGCGCTCAGTGCAGATCCCACATTTGAAGCTAGAAGATTGGGATTTGGCAGACCATGAGCGATTCCCCCACCTTGCTACAAACACCTACATGAAGAGGGTCTTCTACAAATAATCTGTTGTCTCCACGTTGGAGCCTGTGGAATGGATTCGCGGAGTGAACCAGTCGGGGTTGTTGAACCTGTTGTGGGTACCCCACTACCTTCGCTCCAATATTAACTTGATTGTCATTAAGCAGTTGTTGTGCCTAGTGCATGATGGATGCTTGTGGTTGAGCACGTCAATCCCTATCACCGATATGTTGATCCATCGGATCACATTGTTTCTGCACTCAGGATTGGATTTGTCCAAGGAGTTTGGCGAAACGATGAGCGAGCGTGACCTCGTGGAGAAGATGAAGGACAAGTTCAGGCTTGTGAAGAAGCCACATGGGTATTCTATTACCTCAATCACTGACCTCGTGTAAATGTTGCCATGTAGATCCTGGCTCGAAAGGTTATGAGAAAGTGTCGCACGGACAAGGTCTCGGCACTAGTGGTTTCTTTGGTTGCAAAGTGCACGAAGCGCATGCAGTTCAACTAGGCGCGCTAGCTGTGTAGTGAGCTCCTTGCGAACTGCCAAGAGGCACAGGATGAGAGAAATATGCATGGTTTTTGCTCTCCATTGTGCTCATCACAAGGGATCTACAAGAGGATAGGCAGTTTCCTCCAGTGGAGAAAGATTTGTCAGAGGCTGCAAAGTTTGCATCTCTCTGGGCTACAAAAGATGTTGCGCGGGTCACAGAGACCAAAGTCTTTTGGGTGCTGATGGACGTGAGCATTGGCATGGCTATCAACCAGAAGTCGTGGTTGTCACCAACAGTGTTTGAACAACTTTTAGGATATGCAGAGTTCAAAGCTGACTTCCACCACGTATACATCTGGGCGCAGAAGGATCTATAGAAAAAAAGGTTCGACCTACCATACCTCACTACCGATGACACTATTGAGGAGGTCATCAAGCACTAGCCGACAAAGTGGCACTCTCCATCCAATCTGGCCACAGGGACTAGCAAGTTCACAGAGAAAAATAAGAAGGAAGTGGCCAAGTAGAAGGTTCAGTAGTCGGCTGAGAAGTGGAAAAAAGAGGTCAAGGAGAAGGCTTAGATGGAAGCAGAGCATGCCGCGAAGTAGGAAGCCAAACAGAAGGAGCGTGGCTCCAGGCACAGCGAAATTCTCCTTCACCCCAAACGGAGGAGGAGTAGTCCGAGCAAGGTGGCAGTGGTCAGGAGGAGCAGGAGATCACTCCCTTCCAGGTCAAAAGATATAGAGAACATGGCAAGGAAGGACCGCAAAAGAAGTCCAAGGTGACAAAGACGTCGTTGGATCTAATCACTTTAACATACAATGACCTAGACCAGATAGGTGACAAGCTGAGGGATAATACAGCAGAACTGTTGCAACAGTTTGAGCAGCAGCAATAGTAGGCATTGAGCACCATCCGAAAGGATCTACGTGAGTTGCAGATTCAGACGAGTAGAATCCAGGTAGGCGTCGGGCAAAGCAGCCCTGCCACAAAAAGTTTGGCACCAGGGACCACTCAAGCAGCTGAGATAGGGCCTTGGTTGGATGAGACCTACATCATCTTTGCCAATGTTCAAGAGAAATTGGCCAATTTACAGAGTATGCAGCAGAAAATCAAGGAGGCTAGTGCAGGACCGGAAACAGAACAGCGGGTGGAGAAGATCAAGTAGGCAACCACGCAGATCGTGGCTGAGGTAGCAGTAGCACGAGTGGAGATGGGTGATCTTCGTAGTAATATCTTCATGCCATCTGAGTGACTCGAGGGGGAGTCACGAGCTTTGTGTTGGGAGTCTGTTGGGATGGGGTCCCCTAGGGTCAGTTCTGGGGAAAAAGCCCAAGTTTTAATGTACAAAATGTAAAGTCTCTGCACATTATGGTCGCAGAGTGCGTAGAGAGTTAAAGTGTCATAAATGGTTTTACCCTTCTTTTATGTAAGTTGAGTCGGCTTTTGAAGATCTACCCATGGTCCACAGACCATGGGATTATATAATAAGATGTGTCTTAGGATGTCTAAGGCAAGAGATAGAGATGAATATGAATGTAATCGGTCAGTAAAAGGAAGAGCGTAGAAGTCTTAGAGTAGAAGGAAAGCTCTGCAACTCTGTGCACAGAGGCCTAGAGTAGAATCCACAGCTGAGTGCATGGACCCCTGCAGCTAAGTGCGCAGGGAAGTCTTGAGTCTATAAGTTGAATTGAGTATTAATAAAGAAGATTGTTGCAGAAATACTTGTGTTTATCTCTTTACTTATGTTTATATGAATATGCCTTATGTTATAATGTGTTTATGAAATAATGATGTATTGATGTGCAACTTTACACGACTTATACTATTATATGAACGCAATTATTGTTAACTATTTACACGAAGATTATCTTGTTGTATGTTGAAGTTACTGAACACTTAAGATAATCAGAGTAATTGTTGGGTTATACATAATCTTTGGTACGTGTAAGTAGTGAATTCACTTATTCAGGGTTTGTGAAAGACAGTCATAAACGTTCGCATAGGTATAGAAGTTGATCAAGGATATTTATATCGATAAGCCCTAAAGGCTTATCGATCTGTGTGAAGAGAGATTTATGGCATAAAATGACATCACACTCATCTTTGGGTGCAGAAACTTGGTTCCAGCATCCTCCCATATTGCTTCGAGTGAGACTTCAGTCCGTGCTCCACGGATTGATGCCAACAGGGCTAGTGGTGTAGGGATTTGTTTGGTGAAACTAACTTTGAACCTAAGTCAGGACCCCTAAGCCAACACATGATAATAGGATCTGCTTTCATCTTTCAGATATTTCTCCCTTTGTGTTTTCGGCAATCTTCCTCTTTCCCTTGTCATGTATGGGATTGCTACTTTCTGTTGGTGTTGTTTATGGAGTTTTCCTCTAGATCTACCTCAAGTCTCTTTGTTGAAATAGCTTCATTAACTTGCTACCATGTCAATGTTGACTCATTTTCTATAAATAGTTGAGTGTCTGCATATAATGGCAAGTCTACTGGTGTTTTCTCAACTACTTCCCCAGTACTACTTTCAGTGTCCTCTTTTGAAGCATCTCTTTGGTGCCATGGTAACAGTGATTATTGGAAGAAATTTCTTCACAAGAGTCATACCTATGGGACAAAAAGGACACTCATGGAAAGCAAATATCAGTCTTTAGCCAATCTACTTACAAGGCATGATCAAGCAGCAAACCGGATATCTCATGGGAAGGATTACACAATTTTCATTGGCAAGATGGATTGGCTACATGTGGGAATCGTGCACTATGCAGTTCCAGCAGCCAAAAATGAAGCTTGAGGCTTGGGACTACGCAATGCACAGTTCCATCATGGGCAAAGACTGGGAGAGACTGCACATTGTGTAGTCTCAGTGGCCAAGGTCACAGGATGACCCTTGGAACTGTGTAATATGCAGTTGGGGCCAACCTTTACTGGACACTACGTAGTTCCAGAGGCCGAATTTGTGGCTTGAGCCTTAGGATTGCGTAGTGCCCAACTGGGTAAGGCAAGATTTGGCCAAGGAAAGCATAGATTTTCCTAGTGGAAGTGTGAAAAAAAAAGGAGGAGTGATGATGTGATATTGAGTGCAACAATGACTAAGTGTGAAAGAATCAATGTGGATCAAGTGTAGAAACTGATCAAACAAAAGGAAAATCAAGTATGTGAGGACAGTCGTCGCAATGACGACCATCGATGCGAGAACAGGAAAACTGATGCGACACTTGTGAAAGGAAAATGAAAACTTATAACAACACTTCTACAAGTTATAATAAGTTGAAACACTAACAACCATGAAGAGAAATAAGCACAAAAACACTCACATAAGCAAAATGACAAAAAGCGACAAAATGAGTGGCAAAATATGACAATAGTGAAACTCACCTAGAAAAGCGATGATGACCACATCAAAGGTTCCTTGATCTCCTCAGGAATTATAGATCCCCAATATCATATGTGCATATGATCTCTAGAGGTGTCGATTAACTAGATTTGAGCAAATGAGGGTTTATGACGCATATGCTTAAAATAAAGGAAAAGTGACACTTGGTGGAAACTTCTAAAAACAACAATGTGCCACCTTCAGAAAACTAATGATGGATACCTACTTCCTAGGAATACTTTATTCCCTTTAGTTTTCTTACCTTTCTAGGGAAACTTTCCATGCACATTGTCGAGAAAGACTACGTAGTTCTGAGGAACTGGGCAACTTTCTGGCCTAGTGCACTGCGTTGTTTTTGAGCTCAATGAGGGATTCCATAGTTTTTGGGCTCAATGTTGGGTTTCCTTCCATGACTACACATTTTTTTAGCTCAAGGCTGACTTCTAGTCAGAGCTTCGCAACTCCCATCATGAAGGCTACTTGCCCTCAAGGATTGTGTAATTTCTAGAGGCAAGCCTAGAACTGTTGTGAAACCAAGTCATGAGATCAACTTGTGAGTTAGAAAGAACATCTAGGTGTGAAAACAAGCAAGCACAAGCACAAATGAAAAATATAAGCCTTAGCCAAAGCATGAATACCTTGATTAGTGCAAGATGAGCTCTTGTGGATAGGAAGGAAGGCTCCAAAATCAAAGCATAGGAGAAATTTTGGAGGGTGGTTGTAGCCGCTACAACATTGGTGACACACTTGCAGAACTCTAGCTCTTTGTATGGATCTTGTATCATGCAAAACAGGTCTAACCCTTATGGAAGTATTGTTCAGTTCCCTGATTGTCACATCTTGTTCACTTAGCTTGAGTTAAATATATAGCCCCTACCATTCTCTTCATTAGCATCACACATACCAAGAAAAGTCCAACTGATTTGTTTCAATTGGGTATGAGGAGTATATAAATGCACAAGTAAAGATATTTTCAGAGTCTTGCTTTTCATCTTTGGTGTTGCTTCATTGCCAGCAAGCCTGGATAGTACCTCGGTAGAGTCACTTCAGGAACATAAGCATTGCTCCACTGCCAGTGAGCGTGGACAGTACCTCAGTTGATTTGATTGCTTCACCTCTCTGCGTAGGAAGCCTTTCTCTTCTTTCGGTCTTTATTTCGTTTTTTCGTATTTTTTTATTATTATTACTATTCAAATCACTGTGCATATGCACTTATTTATTTCATGGGGGTGGAAGAGGGATCCCGACTTATTGAGAGCAGAAGAGGTTGTCCCTTTAGGGAAGGATATTTATATACACCTCTGACATACTTTTAAAGGTTTCCCTCCCCTCCTTACTTTACTCAACCAAGTTGACAAGGATTAACCTAAAATAGAAGACCGATTAGAGAAGGTGGTACTAGTTAAAAGTGCAAGCATCGTGATTTCACTACGACTCTCTCTGAAAGGTACATATTTTCCATCAAAGTATCATCGACTAAAGGAAATGCAAGATTCACATAAAGAGAGGGAATAGACAGATAACCAAGCATTGATAGCAGTACAACTTCCTCTTGGACTTCACCCTGCTTTTCTGAGAAGCCAAACACGGTCTCATGCAAAAGCTGTCCTATAACTGAAAAGAAAAAAAGCAGAAGGAAAGAAGCAGAGCATAAATTGAAAGAAAGCAAGTCAAGGAAACAAAAAAAGAAAATAAAACAACTACTCCTACTCCTAACCTAATAGTGAATAGGCCAGACTCATGTGAAGTGATACTTCCAATGCAGCCACCGGCACATTGGCTAGCCTATGTGGGTGAAGGAATGCATGCCAAGAAATATATACGAGCAAAATAGTGAGCAAGAAAGACAATATAATACAAACCAAAATTTCTAAAGTTTGAATGAACACGCATAAAAGTAACAAAGAAAATCGCATGAAAGACATTTTGTAGTCATATTGTTTGTCAATTTAATTGTCTTAAATTGATTACATAAATTATTACTTGTAGTTAGTAAACTATTGAAGTGCAAGTGCACTATATATGCTCGAAGCCTTTTGAGTTTATTAACATAATGATTGTGGATGGTTTATTTTTAAGGATTTTCTTTGTTCCTATGTTCCTAATGAAAACTGGAGATTTATAATACAATCAATTCTTAAAAAGGAAAATAAGGTAAGCTATCATGATCTTCTTTAACTGATTATTGTTAGTTACTATGTAAATGATAAAAAAAGATCTATATAAACTAATGTTCTAGAAATATAATTACTTCTACTCCAAAAGGAAATACTTTTATTCAAATATAAAATTTATAAAGAAATCTAGATTAAGATCTACACACTACAATTCTTAATTGAAATAAAATAAAAGCAGAAAGAATGTGACCTAAACAAATATAACTATTTATGAGAGGAAGGAGATTTATATATACAGTTCTATTTAAAAATCATGTAAATGAATTGAAATCGACAGAAAACAAATGAAAAATTGTAAACAAATGATTGCAAAGAAATGAAACTAAGATAATGCAATTCTGGAAAAATAATGAAACGAACTGAACATAATACTAAGCAAATAAATGAACCTTGACTATCTGCAGGGGCCCTCGACAAAATAGCAGGCTTATAACTCTATCTCAACAACTAACTATGCATGATATTCATGAAAATACTTCTTCAATTAAAGAGGAACAAAGTGATGGAACTTCAAACTGTCAATTACAAATTACATATACATCTGCGTGTGTACTATTTCTGTTTATAGAGATATATATATATATATATATATATATATAGATAGCATTCGCGCCCAACAGTTTTGAGATTTTCATGCCTTAAAAACTTAAAGACAATCCTAATCTAAATGTTATTCTAATAATGGAAAACTATAACGCTTCTCGATGATTTGCTATTTGGAAATAAAATCGAAGAGTCCTGATTGAATTGAACTCTTGCTACTCAGTCCATCCACATGTTGACCCACTTCTTGACTGCACCACTGAGTGATTTCCTTGATGATTTTTCTCAAACGAATAGGAGGAGATTAATTCATGTCTGCCCATCTGCTCCTTTGCTTGGTTGGTGCACTAGAACCTGGAAAACCATGAAGGTAGCTTGCGGAATCATAAAACAGCTGTAAATTCGTGTTAATTATGTAGTTATTACAATATTTAACTAATAATAAGGCACATTAACAAGTGTGAAAAATAAGACATTTGAATACCTTACCATGTCAAAATATTTTATTTTATTATTTATTAGAGTTGATAATAGTGATGAAAAGAGGAAAATTGGATGGAAAATGATGTCAAAAACAGAAAAATCATGAGACTCTACATGTACCATGGCGTTTAAACACACTGCGAGTCAAAGACATGCAGGCACAAAATCTCAAACTGTGAAGATGACCGAACATAAAGAAAGAAGAAAAATTTTGTTTTGTGACAGTACTTGTCACATACGACTCCTCCAATGACAATACAGATGGAGGATGTGAAAACTGTAAGACATATTGATTTTTGATAGGTGCGATAGAGTGATGAGGAGCCTCAAAAGATTCAACACTATTCTGATCAGAAGCGGAACTAACCTCAAGACTACGAGAACTTGACATAACCCCCAACTTGGGCTGAAGTGCCTCGACAGCTTGGGGAAGTTCCAACTCAGCTGAAGGTAGATCGTCACAAATCGATAGCTGCAAAATATTAGCAACGGAAAAATCATAATCGTGAATCACAAACATAGGCATCCTCATGATCTGATGAATCACAAAGAGTGGAAGATGAAAAACGATAAATTTCACCCTCTAAGTTTTTAGAAAGATGAGATGAGAGATTGGAAAGATGAAGAGTAGAAGATTAATCCTCTCCACATCTAGATGAAAAGCTAACATCCCACGTGTTCTGTGAATGATCATAAGTATTAATATCATCATAAACTAATTTTTCACAAGATTCAACAAGAATGACATAATCGTGTAAAATGTTAGGATGATGAAAGAAAGGTATGAAAGGAAGAAAATCATCCTTCGTCGCAGATTCTTGTTCAGTTATGGACTCCCACACATAATCAATGTGAATGATATCGCAAGTTGGATGCTCAACACCAAATCCATCCAAAACTTGATCCTCATGAACATCATAAGAGAGATTCAAAACAGGTGAACACAACACCTCACAATCTGAAGGATCAGAGGTACCAAAGGATGGAGGACAAGGAGATAACACTTCATCACAACCAATAGACTCACAGTCCAAACTTGCGTTGATATTCTAAGTATTGTGAGGTGGGAAAATATGGTAATAGATCATCGGATGACTTCCCAACTTCCCCCACCTTAACCTGTGGAACTAGAGTTTTTTTATGAGAAGGGGACAAAGGGTCACTTGGGACAGCAACCTTTTCCATCGCAAATTTAGAATCTCTAACACCGATGTATGTTGGGATGGGTTCGAAGGATTCAAGCTCATGCAGATTTTTTGAAATTTGAACAAGATATTTAAATCTCCCTGACAAGAAAGGCCATTCAACTTCATCTTTAGGAAATTCAAAAAAAAAAGACATGAAATGATTATGAAAATGATGTAGTGATTCATCAGGTGATTTTCACATTTCCAAAATTTTCTTACACAGATGTTTACGATCATACATATCAAAAGCGTGAAACAATTTTATGACAAGATGTTCGAAAGAGTGTATGGAGACATCAGACAATGTGTGACACCATTCCCTTACGCGCCCTTCAAACGTGAGAATGAAATACCTACAACCAACATCCTCACATTAGATGTTCTGTTCGATGCAGAATTCAAGAAAACGAGTAGTATGCTCAAATAAGGTTGTTTCACCCTAACCATCAAATTTTAGAGTTGAAAAGTCATCTATGATACTCGTCGTCACTTGTAGACTTATGTTTCTGGAAAAACATCTGGGTTATGATTGTTGAAGAAGTCATTAAATAAGTGCAAAAATTCAAAACAGACTTCAAGGGCTCAACTTGTCATTTGGACCTCCTTCTAGCGCCAGAAATGTTGACAGTGTTGGACCTGCCAACATTTACGTGATCTCCCTGATGTGAAGTCACAACTAGACCTCGGACCATTTGGAGTAGGATTCCCAGTAGTGGGTGGTAATGTTATGCCTTAACTGCGAAAACGCGCAAAGTGATGTATGGTAACTTTGGGTGAGAGCAAGTGTGTGACCCTGTAGAGAGTCAAGTGTGATGCATGAAGGTTCCAACACACAAAGGGAAAAGGAAGTGCTCTCCTTAGAAGCCTATAATAGTACGCAACTTGAAAGGAACACACGAGCGTAATGACATCATAAGCTAAGATGCGGAATAGTTCGCAAGTTAAAGTGATGAATTAACACAACAACACACATTCAACAAGAATCATACAAATGCAAACGACATAGTTCATAATCATAAGTGTAAGTTAAGTAATCTACATTGAAAATACAACAAGAATAGTCCTACTATATTCATAACATATGCATGAAAGCATGCCAACTCTGATTTAGTTATTATAAGTGAAAGTTCCATTCATACATAAACCATTGACAGACCACTGGCCCCAATAATGGAACATTAGATTCAAGAACACATGTTTCTCCAAAGAGTATACTCTCTCTACGCTATAGAGAATCCAAGGCTCTTCACAATACACACAAGCTCCTTCAAAGCCTAAGCCTAGCCAAAAGCTTGGCTCCCAATATCCCTTTACATGAGTTATGAGGTTCCATTTCTAATAAGAGGGGGTGACCCTTCAACTCCCCTTTGTGACCTTTGGACTACCCTATGACTCTTCAACTTATTTACAAAATGACTCATTACATTACATCATGACTCTTCATATTCCAATATTGACAGTTGGAATTTCATGTAACAACCCTAGTGAAAATTCCATGTAATAAAAGTTAATAAAGGCAAAATAATAACCACAGTTGATGGGACACTTATTCCAAGTTGAATGTTCAGCAAAAACATAATGATGGGGATCACTTGTGATTAATTAATGGCTAAGGAAATTAGCAAAGGCTTTGGAAAGGCAAAAGAGCATTTTTGGCACATTTATTTATGAAAATAATGGAAATTAGGAGAAAAGGAGGTGAAAGGTCGCAAGTTGCATGTGAGGAGGAAAATGAAGGAAAATAATGGAAAATGAAGAATAGATACCTCATTAATAAAAAGGCTTCTGAGGATTAGTTTACAAAAAAATTTCAGTTCAGTTTTGGAACTCTCTCTATTCTCTCTCTCATACTCTTGGACACGGAGTTTTATTGGAGCACTCTTGGGGAGTTTGGCATACTTGGATTTTTGGAGCAAGAAAGAAAAGGAAGAGAAGGAAAGCACAAGAGGACATTGGGATCAGCGGCTACAATGATTTTTTCTTTCAAGTACCAAGTTGCATGCATGTTTTCCTCACTAGTTGTGTCATGCATGACATATGCATGTGGTTTATTGGTCATGATCTATCATTGGCATGGAGGATTCCCTGGATTGACAGTGGATTTTCCTAGACTTTCCTTTTTTGGGATAGCCATGGTGTTGTGGGTTCATTTCTTTATTTTTTGGTTGGTTCTCATGTTTCCTTTAGCTTGGGTTGACTTACTAGTTCCTGGAAGCCCTAATTGGACAAATGCTTTGGAAGCCCTATAATAGTTTGGGTTGAGTTACTAGTCCTAGAAGCCTTGGTTGGACAAATACTCTGGAAGCCCTTGGTGGGTTGAGTTACTAATCCTTGAAGCCCTAGTTAGAAAAACGCTCTAGAAGACAAGAGTAAGTTATGGGTTGAGTTACTAGTCCTGGAAGCCTTGGTTGGAACAAACGCTTTGGAGCCCTCGAAGGCTTAGGTGGAGACCAATATGGTGATGGTTGTGTTTTCAAACTGTGAAGTGGAATCATTATTTGATGAATTGAGGTGGTTTGGCCTCTGGAAGACCTAGATGGTTTTGATTGATGTGTTTTATGAGATCCCACATTTATGCTTGGAATATGGCATGGAGGTGACTAGATGAAGAGAAATTTGGCTCAGCCATGTCTACAGTCGAGTGGTTCGTGGAAGTCCCACAACTGTTTGGCCTTTTCATGATTAATATGAGGTTATTTCTCCTTGTTATTTCATGAGTGTTGTACTGGTTTATATGTGGATTATATGGTTTATGTTTCCTTGGTATTTTTGTTGTTGTTATGCTGGTTATGAACATGTATTATGGCAATGGTTATGTATGGCCCTCATCATGGTTTTACTTGTAAATGAATGAACTGTTGGAAATAATACTGAGAGGGGGGGTGAATCAGTATTATCAAGGTAATTATTCCTTTTTCAAAACAACTTATATACGCTACTTTAGATTAATTAACCTGCGTATATACGCGATTATGCAGAATGAAACCTACGTATATAAAGCAAGCTTTTACTTTACTTAATCTTTCTGATGATGATTGTTAATCTGTGATGCAGAATCAAATAGCAGTAACCAGAGACAGTAAAATAGAGCAGAGAAATAGTCACACACAAGAACACAAGATATATGGTGGAAACCCAATGTGGGTGAAAACCACCTGCTGCAATTCGTCTCTATCTTCTTTTCAATTAGAAACTTCTTTTACAATATACTGATGCAGTCTTTTTACCAGTATGCAGGCTGCAACCTGCAGAGAGCAGTCTTTTTACCAGTATGCAGGCTGCAACCTGTAGAGAGCTGCAACCCTCTCTCGTTTTCCAGGCTCTCCTGGAAGGGAGCTAAAACCCCCTTAGCTCTTGCACTAGTCAAGATACTAGTACGTAGGTGCTGGCCTACAAAAGGCTACAACCCTTCTCTTTCTTCCAGGGACCATGTTTCATCAATTTTCAGACTGGATCCATGAACATCAAACAATCATCAATTCTTCATCAACCAAACTACTTTTCACTAACTAGATCTGAAATCAAGTAGATACTTCTCTGCCAGCTGTACCCAAAACACAGTACCAGAAACCACACAACAGAACCCAGAACACAGCAGCAATGAGCAGAAACAGCTAGATCACAACTTAAAGCATATACGCAATTTCAACAGTCTGCAACTTGCGTGCATATGCATCTGTGTATGGAACAACCTGCGTATACGCGCCTTTACTTCACCTAAACTGCGTGTATACGCACCTTATCTTCACTGAACCTGCGTACAGATCTATAAAGGACAACACACTCTTCCAGATATTCAAACACTAATTAACCCAGATTATCAGACTTATAGATCAAACAAGCGCCACATCTAGCAGATCAAAATCATACAAAGATACTGTCATTCAGGCTTAAAGATTATGACCCATGAATAGAACTTATCCTTCATATTGCGCTAAGGTTCCTCCTTCCTATTGCGCTAAGGTTCCTCCTTCCTTCAGATCCAGATCTGCATCACCACCCAATATACTAGCTCTAGCACTTTATCATATCTTCAATAGTAATCCAGATGTTCATTTGTCACAAGATCTCCTTCCTCTTTTATAGCCTTAGGCCTTCCCCAACACCATGGTCCAAAACCATAATATTTCAATACCATGAACCCAAAACTAGGGATCAACACATCTGACGAGAAGCCATGGTCCAAAACATAGGCTGAAGTTCCAAGATCTAACTGCCATGGACCAAAAGAATGATCCCCAACATATACGCACTTTTGTAATGTATAACCCGCGTGTATACGCGCCTTCGTCTAGATGAACCTGCGTATATGTCTTTTTCTACTTTCTGAGTGCCTGAACGGAGATCTGTTACCAATGAGAGTTGTCATCAAGGACAACACTTGTGCCATAGCTCCAAAATTGTGCCATAACGCCAACATCCTTATCACCCTCAGGCCAATGGAACAGTAGAATCATTTAATAATATTTTGGAGAATGCACTGACTGAGGTATGTAATGTGAACAAAGATGACTGTGACCTTAGAATTTCGGCAGTATTATGGGCTTATAGGACTACATGCAAGAAGTTGACAGGTCAGACACCCTTCAGGTTGGTTTATGGGCAAGAAGTTGTGATTCCCATGGAATACATTGTCCCTAGCCTAAGGATTGCAACTTTTACAAATATGGTAGATGAGACTGACATAATGGAGGAAAGAATATCATAGTTGATTTCTTTGGAAGAATATGTATTTATAGCAGGATTCCATGAGAAAGTACAAAAAGCAAGAGAAAAGGCTTGACATTATATGCATATTAAGAAAAATAAGTTTCAGGTAGGAGACCTTGTTCTCCTCTATGACAGTAAGTTTTTGAAATTCCAAGGAAAATTCAAAATACATTGGTTAGGCCCATATGTTATCAAGTATATTACCGATGGAGGCTTAATTCAGTTAGCAAAGTTAAATGGAGAGTTAATTCAGGGAAAAGTAAATGGAAGTAGGTTGAAGTTATACAGGGACAACCTTTCCCCTACAGCTTCGCCCTAAGGAAGAAAGGAGAAAATTCTTAGTGCCAGTTGCAGTTGAAAGTGGGCAATAGACTATAAACTATGTTGTAGAGAGCTTTGACGTAGGAAGTTACTTTGCTACAATCTGGGGTATGTCAAATTTCTCAGAATCCACAATAGAAGACGAGTATATGGACCATGGTATTGCAATGATATTTCCCTTGATATAATAACTTATATAGGGATGAATAATAAAGAAGGAGATATTGTAGAAGAAACACATCATGTATTGAATGGTTGTATCTTTATGAGTTGTAGTTTTGAGCAAGAAAGCAAGGCTCTGCAGATGAGTGCACAAATCGCTTGTAGCTGAGAGCACAGGCCAAGAACTGTTGTGGTACAAATTCTCTATTATAAGCAACATTTCTTGTGGACATAGTCCCTGTTGTAGTGTTTTCTTCTCGAAGATGTATGAAAAGAACCCACTTAAAATTGTGGATGATAAACAATATCAACAATATAAGTGGCTGCTAAACATTGTAGGCCTGTAGCTACCGATAGAAACACAACCTTCCAAAATTTTGATCTATGCCACAATCCTAGTTAAACAACAAAAAGAAAGAGTAATAACTCCAATCATCCAATGGAAACCAGATATACAGAGAATAGTTTTTATTATAACACCTGTGAAGGGAACAAATAGATATTACCATTCCCCCTCTATGGGATGGGTTCTTGGCTATCCTCAAACTTCTTTAGCTTGTGTAGAGTCTCTCTCCTCTATCATGTGTAAACCCAACAAAAATATGGTGTGCGACAATCAAAATAATCAGAGTTACAACAGTGAGTGCAATAATGAAAATAAGGAAAAGTGAATAATGACCTGAAAACCCTTCTATTTATAACAAAATATTGAGTTATCCTCGAATAATGAACAATAATAAAATATTATTATCCACATTCTTGGAATAACCACTTGGAATATTTTATTATATTTGTTTAGGAGGGAAAAAGTATTTAAACTTTTATTTAGAAATAATAAATAAATAAATGATTTATATATCATCTCAAGGAATTAGTTAAGGAATAATAAACAAATAAGCATTTATTTAATTATTCCTAAGGGATTTAGTAAAATTTGATAAAGAATAATAATTAATTAGTGATTAATTAATTATTCTTAGAGAAAAATAAGATAATTAATGATTTATCTTGTTTTTCATGATTGGGTCAAATACGACAAGGAATAATAGTTGAACAATGGTTTAATTAATTATTCCTAGAAGAAAATCAAATAAATAGTGATTTATTTCATTATTATTCATGGGTTTAACTATAAATTACTTACTTAAGGTTGTTTATTAAGTAATTTCTCACAGTGAAAGCAGTTTAAGTATGGTAAAAGTGGCTTTACATAGTGTATTTCGATCCATCTAGTAAATTAGGCTAGATGATATTTTTTTTGGTACTAATAGTCCCACATTGGAATGAACCATAGTAAAATCTATGTCTTCTTGTGTTTATATGTTTATTATCTGTTATAGCGTAGCAATTTACTACAATTGTATATTGTTTCAGTACAGTGAACTTTTATGGATGTATATGATATGTTTTAAGTGATGAATGTAATGTGGCGAAGTAATGTATGAATGTGATGTAACTTATGAATGCTAAGTATAAGAAAACACTAGAATACCACATCTCTTCATCCCTCAAGGGTATAGAAACCTGGTTCTGTATCCTTCCATAGTGTTCAAAATAAAAACAAGAAATGATAAAAATAGAATCCAGAATATTCCAATTTTAATTTGTCCTTGGAAATTATTAATTCATTTGTTATGGATTAATTAGTTGGAGAAATTCATGTTAGAAGTCTTTCTGAAGTCATGCAACAGTTATCCCTTAAATTAAGGATATTATCCCTTAATTAAGGAGATAAGATTGAGTTATATTTGAGTTGTGATTAGTTAACTCAGTTTACTGAGTTAAGTCCAGTTAAATTAGTTTCAAACTATTTGAGGAACTAATTGTGAGTTATCATTCAGTTGATGCATGCACGCACTCAACCAGTGTTCTCCAAATAACTGAAGATTCCCTCATCAGAAACTCATGCATGTCTATTATGAGAAAGACCCAGTTGAGCTAAATGTCAAGGATAGTGTACTATTAGTTGCATGTGTTTTCATATAAAGGAAACTCATGCATGCAACCATGGTAAGGTTCCTTAAGGATTGTGCAGTTCATACATGGTGTGAGATCGGTGTGAGAGATCAGTGTTCCACTTGGTTGAGATTTTTCCACTTGGTAGTAGGAGGATCACCCAGGAGAAACAACACAAGGAAATAGGAGCTTGGAGGGCAGAGGAGAAGGCTTATGAGAAGCCTTGATTTCTTGTGAGCATATGTGAGGATTCTACTGAAAGCTAGATAGTTGTGAGTGCTAAGGCTTTGTACAATTCCTATGTATTTCAACCTCGTATAATAATATAGATAGTGGGGCTTTTAGCTGAGGCTTTCCCCAAACTATTTTCATGTGTATCGTGCATTGATTCTTCTTCTTCTGATTATATTGTTCAGCTAGACCTTGCTCAATCTTTAAGCTTCTACAAATTGATAGTAGAAGTAGGTTATAGTATTTTTCTTTGGTTATATTGCATTATCTGGTTAATCTACAGTCAGATTTTCTACATAGTCTTAGAGGTAGATTTGTAGAGAATTTGTAGAATTTCTACACATAGTCACTTCGGATCAGACTGCAATCTTCTTGCAGGTGGTTGCCAAAAGGTCAAATGATTAAGGGTTTTGTTGGTGTGTAGTATATATTGAACCTGGGTCAATCCAATATAAATCGATGCCTGAAGAATCAACCTAATTAGTTCATGGCCATAGATACTATTTTTAGGTTGTTCCCCCCCTTTATTGTCCTATTCATGACTTCCAATGTTTTCAACAAGAAATATGGAAGGTTAATGAGTTTTAAATGCCTCAAATGGATCATTAGTTTGAAATGGTATACAAATACCATAACCTGTGTACCTTCATAAGCAAGAACTTTTTGTATACCCAAGGTGGAGGAAAATATGGCCTTTGTATACCCTTTCCCTTACCTTGCACAACCTCTCCTTCTACAAAGAATTACTATGAGACATATTCACTATTGTTCATCTCTTGAACTAGTTGTCTTGAGTCTAAGATATAAAAGTTACATTAGATACTAGATCCTCATCAACATATATTTGCAATATCCTTACTATGTCTATTCAGTTTTCAAATGCCAAAGAGAATTCCCTAGTGAACAATTTGTCTCCCTTTTGAACTTTACAAAGTTGGAAATCCACCCAACATTCTAAAAACTACTAGCCACTTAAAAAATTCTAGTAATGATCCAATTCATAGCATGTAGGAGGTTCCCCCATTATGGAATTGTTGGCAATGAGAAAGACTACAGACGGAGGAATTTTGGTATGAATGTTTAGGGTAGGATTTGTATGGGAAAAAATGGGGATTATAGAGAGGAGATATTTTTCCTTTAAAGCACCATCATTTGGCATGGTATTAAGGAAAAATCATGGAAATGATATTTATAGTTGGCTATGATATTGATTAGTGATGGGACTATGTTTTTTAAATGGTTGTTCTAACTTAACCTATGTTATGGACCTAAGTAGATTTTTTATTAGACTTCAACTAGACTTATATATTTGGTATGATGAGTATGGAAGTACCACCCCAAACCAAGGGACTGATCCATCCCTAGGTAAGGTGATTTGAATATTTTTCCAATAAAGGAAGCTCATCCATGATGAGGATTTATCTCCTTCAAGTTTGGGCAGTTAGATCAAAGGTTAATCAATGTGTGAAAAGGCCAATTCACAGAGGTGGCAGCACTGGACCCCAAGGAAACTGCACAAGGAAATAGGAGGCTTGGAGGGCAGAGAAGAAGGTTTCTGAGAAGCCTTTGACTGTCTATGAGCAGCAGAGGGATTGTACTAAGATCTAGATAGCTTCTGAGCTAAGGCTTTGTGTAAACCAGACTATATTTCCACTTGTATGATAATACAGAGATGGGGTTTTAGGCAGGTGCTTTCCCTTGGTAAATTCTTATGTGTTATGTGTGATTGATTCCTTCTTATCAGTTATATGTGTTCTTATTGATGTTGCTCATGGTTGATTAGGATTCCGCTAAATTATTTGTAGAAGTAGATCAAGTGTTTTGCTTTAGTACGTTGCATTACCATGTTGATCTATAGGTGGGAAATTTCTACATGGTATCAGAGCACAGGTGATCAAGGAAGAACAATATACAAGAAGAGGAGATTTCAAAGTTTTGAGTTTTGGGCCGAGAATTTGTAGAGCAGATCTGAAAATTTCTATACAAAATTTTCAGAAACAAATAGAAAATTTGGATTCATTGCGGAAAAATACCCAAAAGTAAAAAACAAACAAAAAAAATCGGTTGAATTGGAGTTCAAATGAGGGTGATATCGCTGATTTAAAATCAGCTCCTTTTCTAGAAAATTTCTTGACGGCGGGAAAGTGGAAATAGATTGGTGTACTAGCCAAGAAACTGTATGCACTTGAGGTACAAGATACATGCAAAGCCTTGAGGATCAAGGAAAAGGTTAGATACTTAGTGCTTGAGAGGGAGAGTAAATTACCTCTCAACATGCAGTGCCATAAGAAGTCTCAGATGATTGTGGAGGAGCCACTATTGGTGAAGCAGCTTCAAGAGGTTGTGGAGCAGCAACAACTAGGGAAGTCAATAGGAGACATACTGGAGGCATCCACTCATGCAGAGACCTCTAGTAGGGGAAACTTTGAGCCAGGTGGGCAGAGGGATCACATGCAGCCATACCTCCAGGTAGGAGGTGGGGTGATGTGGAGTGATCATCCCAAAGAGGATGGGCAAGATCCTTGAGGTACCCAACCTCTTTGATTCAACTTTTCTACCATAGCCCCATTGTGGAGTAGCAGGAACTGACTGATTGGGTAGAGACGGATGTGGATGGAGCGACAAAGAGAGCTACAGTGAAGGGAATCCCAGGATAGCATAAAACATGCAGGCTACAACAATGCGAGAGGCACAAGTGTGTTGCACAGTGCAGGGTAGCACAGAGAAGGGTGTAAGGGTACGAGATGCATGGAGATGTTGTAGTAGCACAGAGGTCAGAGAGGGAGCACTTGTCAGTAGCGGGTAGAGCTTCAGCATCAGAGTATGTTTCTAGCCCAAAATAGAGGTTAGTTGAGAGTTTTTTTTGTTCCGAGAGTTGTTTGAGCAACCACACTTGGTAGATGTGTTGCATGCAAAACATTCCAGAGGTACAGGATCGGGTTCGAGAGGAAGCCTTTCTTGTTGAGAGGGAGTGTTGAAAATTGGCAACAAGAAATTGCTAAAAATAGAAGTTCTAAAAATAGCACTTCTAAAAATAGCTATTTGGGCATTAGTGTTGGATTGGGCAACAGAGAATGAAAAATGGAAGAGCTAAAAATAGAAGTTCTATCTTTAGCAGTGCAGTGTGGATTCCTATTTATAGCATTCCCTAGTCTATCTATAGGAAGTAAATTCAAATTTGGTCTTACCAGTAGTTTGGAATATTAATTAATTAATTCTCCATGAGTTAATTAGTTAAGGAAAATAAAACTAGAAGTATTTGTGAGAACATGCAATTATTTCTCTACTAATTGAGGAATGTGTCCTTGATTTTCTCCACTGACTGAGGAATTAAGGATGAGTTCTATATTGAGAGGATCAGTTGACTTAGTTTAACTTAGTCAAGTTCAGTTAGATTAATTTAACATGTTGTTAAATTAATGAGATATGTTTGGTGATGCTTGCATGCATGTGACAACTGTTATTTTCAGATAATTGTGTATTCACTCATGGATAACTAATGCATGTCAGTTCTGTTAGAGACCCAGTTGAGATCAGAGAAGAGACAGTGTACTATCAGTTGAATGAATATTTTTCCTATAAAGGAAGCTCATCCTTGATGAGGATTTATCTCCTTGAAGTTTGTGCAATTAGATCAAAGGTTAGTGAGTGTGTGAAAAGGCCAATTCACACAGGTGGTAGCACTAGACCCCAAGGAAACTGCACAAAGAAATAGGAGGCTTGGAGGGTAGAGGAGAAGGTTTGTGAGAAGCCTATGACTGTCTATGAGCAACATAGGGATTGTACTAAGAGCTGGATAGCTTCCGAGCTAAGGCTTTGTGTAATCTAGACTATATTTTAACTTGTATGATAATACAAAGATGGGGTTTTAGGCAAGTGCTTTCCCCAAGTAAATTCTTCTATGTTATGTGTGATTGATTCCTTCTTATCAGTTATATGCGTTCTTATTGATGTTGCTCATGGTTGATTAAGCTTCCACTAAATTGTTTGTAGAAGTAGATCAAGTGTTTTGCTTTAGTACATTGCATTACCAAGTTGATCTATAGGTGGGAAATTTCTACATGGTGTCAGAGCTAGTTGATTTGTAGAAAAAGTTCTACATGGTATTAAAGCTAGCTGATTTGTAGAAAAAATCTACAAAATTCTACATGGTATCAGAGCATAGGTGATCAAGGAAAAACAATATACAAGAAGAGGAGATTTCAAAGTTTTGAGTTTTGGGCTGAGAGTTTGCAGAGCAGATCTGAAAATTTCTATACAAAATTTTCAGAAACAAATAGCAGATTTGGATTCCTTGCGGAAAAATACCAAAAAAAAAAAATGGGTTGAATCAGAGTTCGGATGAGGGAGATATTGCTGATTTAAAATCAACTCTTTTTCTAGAAAATTTCGTGACAGCAGAAAAGTGGAAAAAGATTGGTGTGCTAGCCAAGAACCTGTATGCACTTGAGGTATAAGATGCATGCAAAGCTTTGAGGAGAAAGGCAAAGGTTAGATACTTGTTTCTTGAGAGGGAGAGTAAATTACCTCTCAACATGTAGCGCCATAAGATGTCTCAAAAGATTGTGGAGGAGCCACGATTGGTGAAGCAGCTTCAGGAGGTTGTGGAGCAGCCACAATTGAGGAAGATGAGAGGAGACATAGTGGAGGCATCCACCCATGAAAAGACCTCCAATAGGGGGAAACTTCAAGCCAGGTGGGCAGAGGGATCACCTGCAGCCATACCTCCAGGTAGGAGGTGGTGCGATGTGGAGTGATTTTCCTAAGGAGGAGGGGCAGGATCCTTGAGGTACCCAACCTCTTTTATTCAACTTTACTATGAGAGCCCTGATGTGGAGTAGCAGGAACTAACTAATTGGGTAGAGACAGATGCGGATGGAGTGGCAGAGAGAGCTACAGTGCAGGGAATCACAGGATAGCACAGAGTGTGCAAGATACGACAATGTGAGAAGCACAAGTGTGTTGCATAATGCAGGGTAGCACAGAGAAGGGTGCAATGGTGCGAGATGCATGGAGATGTTGCAGTAGCACAGAAGTCAGAGAGGGAGCACTTGTCAGTAGTAGGTAGAGCTTCAGCATCAGAGTATGTTTCTAGCCCAACAGAGAGGTCAGTTATGAGTTTTTTTTTGTTCCAAGAGTTGTTGGTGCAACCACACTTGGTAGATGTGTTGCATGCAGAACATTCCAAAGGTACAAGATCGAGTTCGAGAGGAAGCCTTTCTTGTTGAGAGGGAGTGTTGAAAATTGGCAACAAGAAATTGTTAAAAATAGAAGTGCTAAAAATGGAAGTTCTATTTTTAGCATTGCACTGTAGATTCTTATTTATAGCAATCCCTGGTCTATCTATAGGAAGTAAATTCAAATTTGGTCTTACCAGTGGTTTGGAATATTAATTAATTAATTCTCCATGAGTTAATTAGTTAAGGAAAAGCAAACTTGAGGTCTTTGTGAAAACATGCAATTATTTCTCCACTAATTGGGGAATGTGTCCTTGATTTGCTCCACTGATTGAGGAATTAAGGATGAGTTCCATATTGAGAGGATCAGTTGACTTAGTTTAACTTCGTCAAGTTCAGTTAGATTAATTTAACAAGTGTTTAAATTAGTGAGATACAGTTTTTTGATGCTTGCATGCATGTGACAACTGTTATTTTCAGATAACTGTGTATTCACTCATGGATAACTGAGTGCATGTCAGTTTTGTCAGAGACCCAGTTGAGATCAGAGAAGGGACAATGTACTATCAATTGGATGAATACTTTTCCTATAAAGGAAGCTCATCCATGATGAGGATTTATCTCCTTCAAGTTTTTGCAGTTAGATCATAGGTTAGTGAGTGTGTGAAGAGGCCAGTTCACACAAGTGGCAGCAATGGACCCCAAGGAAACTGCACAAGGAAATAGGAGGCTTGGAGGGCAAAGGAGAAGGTTTGTGAGAAGACTTTGACTATCTATGAGTAGCAAAGGGATTGTAATGAGAGATGGATAGCTTCCGAGCTAAGACTTTGTGTAATCTAGACTATATTTCCACTTGTATGATAATACAAAGATGGGGTTTTAGGCAGGTGCTTTCCCCGGGTAAATTATTCTATGTTATTTGTGATTGGTTCCTTCTTATCAGTTATATGTTTTCTTGTTGATGTTGCTCATGGTTGATTAAGCTTTTGCTAAATTGTTTGTAGAAGTAGATCAAGTGTTTTGCTTTAGTACATTGCATTACCAGGTTGATCTACATGTGGGAAATTTCTACATGGTATCAGAGCTAGCTGATTTGTAGAAAAAGTTCTACATGGTATCAAAGCTAGCTTATTTGTAGAAAAATTCTACAAAATTATACAGATAGTAAGGGTGAATGAGATGGACAATTGTGTCCTCGATGACTAAAGAGTGTTTGAAAATTATGAGAGTTAGACAAATCTAGCATCATTGGAAAGTTGTAATGACTTAGAAAGATCGATTGTGTTGAAAATGTTAAGAATTGATCTGGATCATTGAGGAATCAGACCAAAGAAGATCAAAGAAGATAAAAAAAATATAATATGAACTAAAAAATTCCTAGCAAGTTAGCTATTCCAGTACTACTCTAGATTGAGCGTGGTTAGCTGCAAATTTTTCATCAAATTTGATTACATTAATGTTAACATGATCCAAGTTGTTTAAGAAATGTATATTCATGAGTGAAAAAGGAATGTGTCATAATGCATGACATAAATATTTCAAAGAAGAATTATAAAAATAATTGAGAATAAGGCACAATGCATAAAAGAAATGTTGACATCATAAAAAAAATCTCATCAAATTTGGTACATTAATGTTAACATGATCCAAGTTGTTTAAGGAATGTAACTTCACGAATGAAAAAGGAATGTGTCATAATGTGTGAGATAAATATTTCAAATAAGCATTATAAAAATAATTGAGAATAGGGCACAATGCATAAAAGAAATGTTGACATTATAAAAATAACTCAGAATATGACACATGTGCAAGAGAGGTATTTCAGAAAAATAAATAACAATAGAGGTATTTCAGAAAAAGAAATAACCACGAACTCAAATATTTATTGCATTGAGAAAACCCCATGAGACTAATTTATGAGAAAAATAATGCTTTGCTCCTAGTGAATTCTCGTATTTATAATTGTTATGGGTGCATTTCCACCAAGAGTTATCCCCCTTTACATTTCAAAATACCATGGGTAATTACCATAGTTTACAAAACCATGGGTGAATACCATGGGAAAATATAATAAATTAAGAAACCATGGGTAAATATAATAAATTATGGTACCATCGGTAAATACCATCGTTTACAAAATCCATGGGTGAATACCATGGGTAAGTATCATAATTATTATGTTAAAATTGAAATCATGGTGCAATTAGGTTCTAGCTTTAATATTATGATTTATTTTGTTTATTATCATGCACTATCCATGGTTTTAACAACAATTGATAGAAAAAGAACTATTAAGTGTGGTAATTATTTTCCACCTGGATCAAGAATTCTCTAGAAATGTTAAAGCAAGACTCTTGAACAAGGATTTTATAGTGATAATTTTATGATGGTTTGAAAAAATTTTGTAACAAATATATGGTAAGTCTCTCAAACATACCACTACTAGGATTCATGAAAGTGGCAACAAATATGTAAATGTTTTTTGTAGTGGGGTGGTTCTATAGAAAATTTGTGGGATGGTTATGCAACAAGTTTGCAAATAGGTTCCATAGCATGATGGTTCCGTATCAAATCTATTGGATGGTTCCACAACAATTCTACAAATAGGTTTTATAGAAAGTTTGTGAATAAGTTTCATACCTCATTTTTAGGATGGTTCCATAGAAAATCTATGAGATGGTTTTACATGTGATTTTTGATGTGTTTTCATGTCACACATCAAATAGAGTGATTTTGAAACAATGAGCTTTTAGTTATTTGTAATGTTTCATATCTTCTTCACATAATTCAATCAACGATGGTTTCTATTTTTGACCAAAGAGAAGGAAATAAAATATATCAAAAAGAAGGAAATTTCTTATGTTCATCTTCTCATTTGATATCCTTATGTCTTAGCTTCATCTATGCTTTTGTAGAGTAAAAAAAAGGTAATATTCCAAAGATAACAATATTTTCCTTACATATCTGCAATTTTTAACTTTATTTCTATTCACGTTATTTACCCATTTTCCATTTTCCCAATTAAATATTATTTTCATGAAGAACTACCTCACCTCCTCTCCCCTTTTTATTTAGTCATTTTTCACACATGCCTTGCACATCACACCCCATTCTTTATTACTGAGTTTTACCTTTTACACCTCACTTTCACATTATATTATTACACATATTAATGTTGTCGTAAGTTGTTTTTAGATATCTCCTTATGATACATGGAATCCAACTGGACATATCTAGGGGTAGCACTTGGAAGGTATTAGTTGGACATAGAATGTTGGGGAATGACTCAGCACAATGACTAGGAAATGAGATGGAAACCAAAAACTACACTTTGCCTAAGCTACAAAAGGTTTCATGACTCTTTATAATTCACACACAAATATATAAGGAGTAATTTTTTTTATAAACCATTATAAATTCCTATAGTTCATGTGGGTAGAGTAGGGTATATTTTTAAATCAAAATACCAAGGTTCATGTGGAGTAGTTAAACATCTATTGAGTTGCCTCATGCAGATCAATGGTGGTTTGGTCATGAACTCCCATAGATCATAACTTCAGTTCCCAAAATTCTATTTGGGAAAAAAAGTGGTTTTAAGGGCTAAATTATATGTATCAACTCAAAAAATTACAAGAAACATTGTGACCAATTTTGGGCTATCAACAACAACATTTTCTAAAATGATTCATAAAAAAGGGAAATATGGAATATATGAAGTGGGATCCATATTGGAGGATGAATTTCTAAATTCATATTTTCAAAATGGATCTCTATTTAGTTAAAGCAAAGAGTAAAAAACTAACCATAAGTAGTTGCAAGGATGGAGACAAGATTATTAATGGAGAAAATCACAATCAGAAGGTAGTGGTTGAGAGTACGAGTTTTCATTCCATAGGTTGTTTTTCTATGATTTTGTGGGTGTTATTTTTTTTGAAGAAATTCCCTTTCTTTCTCCCTCGTCTTTCAAAATCCATCCTGGTGAGTTGTCTTATATATTTGTGAGGTGGATCCCTAACTGTAGTTTCTTTTCTTCTTCTAGGTAATCTCATATTATTCAGTCCATAGTAGAAAAATCCTAGTCCCTTAGGGACAAACTCCTTTACTTTTTACACTTAAGTAACAAGATTTTGTAAAGTGTTTCAGGAACTTACCATTCAAAACATAAAGTATGTAAAATCATTCTTTAACTCTCTGAGGGGTCCAGCCCTCATCCTTTTGTCTGGATCTAAATGTTTGATTGGATGAATTATTAATGGAATAATTTTTGGGGGTATCCGGCGGTTGTTTGATATTATGTTGTATTTATTTGTTTGGTATGAGTTTTGGCTGTGAGGGAGACACTTGTCTCTACTTTGGATTCCGTCCTCCCACCTTATGCTCTGCTATGGAACCTTAACACTCCACTTACTCTGTCATTTTTAAACCTCACTCGTTTGCGCTAAGAGACTCTTCACTCTGGTTTCCACCTGTGACTTCATAAGGGTTTTGTGGCACTTTGTTTGTGCTTCGCAGCCATGGCTCTACTCTGTTAGCTGGGTTTTGTTGGTGTAATAGTGTTGTCCATGAATTTCTGTCCACTGATTTATTCGAGGGTTTCCGAGATCGTTTCTCGGTTTTTTGCAAGTGATCTCCTCTGTTCTGAAGGCTTTGTATGTGTGGTTAACAATTTCTTCCTCTTAATTTTATTTGTACCTTTATGTTTTTAATTCTTGATTTAATGGTTTCACTGCCTAATTTGTCCATCGTTCGCTGTGTTTTCAGGTCACGGCCACAAGGTGACCCAATATTCGACCTCTACTCGTCAGCTAGGCACACGTAAGCTTTCTCTCTTTGATTCAGCTTCCCACTTTTTATCTTTTGTCTGTGCTAACAGGTTGTGCTCCTTGTGAGCAAGGGCTCCTTGTTGGTTCGTAGCCTGTCAAGACCTCTCCTCCTGTGATTTGGCTCCTCCCCTGGTAAATGTGGGTTACAAACCCTTGCTCTGTTCCTATTCTTCAGTTAAGGTTTTATTCTTCCTGTTATTAACTACTATAAATTGTGGTTGCAGGTGGATGTCAGGCACTACAGCTATGGGCCTCGGTTCCTGTTGCAACTTGCTAGACTAGGTAGGGTCTTTCCATGAAACTTGTGTTTGGCATCTGTTGATAGTTCTAGGTCTTTGGTTGCAAGCTTCGGCCTCTCTGTCGGTTGCTTATGTCAATACTTCTGCCATTATAATAGGTAGACAAGTATTTTGGTTTTAATTTGGGACTATGAAAATTTAATTTGTCCTCATGGTTTCGAACCGAGGTTCCTCTATCAATTTTGTAATATAAACTTGTCCTAACTTTGGACTGTAAATGAATTTAATATCTCTGTAGATTTGCTTCAAACAATATTTGAAAGGAAACGTAACGTGTTTTAATTTATATGGTACTTGGTAATAGATATTTTCTCCTTGCTGGGAATATGATTGTGGTTGTAACCCTTTGTTAATAGTTGTAGTTTCCTTTATCACGTGCTCGATGTTCTTTAGGACCTATAGGTATTTGTTGTAAATAATTGTTGGTTCTTTGACAGTTGTTTCGTCCCTGTGATTGGTATAAATGCTTCCACCAAATCTCTATTTCGCTGACTCTGATATTCTAGATGCCTATTAAAAAGTTAATTTGTCAGTTCTTGTCACTATTTAGAAATACACTCAATTCGTTTTAAAATAGAAAAGAAATTATATTCTTGCTGCAAATGGACTCAGATGATTTTAGAAATATCTTTTATGTTTCTATTCTTCTTCTGCTATGATGGAAATCCCATCCTACAATGTTTCATTTTCTTCTTTTTGTATGATTTTTTGAACAGTTTTAGAAACTGTCAACAGTTACATGTAGTTACCATGAGTGACTATTAATTTACATTTGTCCAAATTATGAAATTAATTTAAAAACTCTAAGTTTAAAAAAAAACATCATAATTAAAATAAAACAGAACTTGCTATCACGTCCTAAATGCTAGTAACTAAGAAAATTTAAAAGTCTCAAGTACAGTGACCTATGAACCTGTCATCCTGTGAGACAAGCATTTCCTCTTGTTCACCCATAGCTGGGTGCTCCTACATTAGGCTCCCGGGGTAACAAAAATTCATGGCTTCGGTCCATGAGATCCTCGATAGAATACCCTGCACGTTGTATCTGTCATGCATCAAGCCACGAACTGTCCTCGATAGGGTGGTTCTTCCACTTGACGAGGTACTGTAGGTATTCCTTCCTCCGAGTCTGCATAGCCACTTGTGTGTCAAGGATTCCTTCAATTTCAAGTGGCTGAACTGAAGGCATTTGTCTCATCCATGGACTACTCTTTTCTTTCGTGTCCTGCTTTGGCTGTGTTGAAATGTCCTCTTCCAGATTGGCAGTGTATGGGAATAAATTTGCCTCATTAAAAATGGGCGATGTTCCTATACCTGGAGGCAATTGCAGTTCATAGGCATTTGCAGAAAACTTATGCAGAATTTTACAAGGTCCAATTTTTTTGAATTTCAGCTTATTGTATTCACCCTTAGGAAATATTTCCTTACGCAGATGTGCTAAGACCTAATCTCCTACATTAAATTGTACCCCACGTTGTTTCAAATCAGCTTTTTGTTTGTACCTCTGACTGTTGTCCTGTAATTTCATCTTCACCTGCTCATGTAGGTCATTAATCGCTCTTGTAAAGTCTTCCCCGTCAACACTTCTTTTCTCCAGCTGTCCCAAATCTTGTAGCTCATGCACTCCTTGGGGATGCATTCCATACAAGATCTGAAAAGTACTACTTCCTGTGATTCGATTCGGTGAATAGTTGTAAGCGAATTCCGCTTGAGCAAGTACACGATCCCACATTCGTGAATTTTCTCCAACTAGACTCCATAGCAGGTGTTATCTCAAAATCAGACCCTGGAAGACTGCAGACCAGGAAGACCTCAAGTAACTATTTCAAACCTACTTTAGGCTGAGGCTTAGCCTCCTCAGCCTGAGAGGGCTCTCTCAAA
>APFE031248341.1:0-11681 GCA_000404065.3 Pinus taeda | reverse complement strand
ACAGAAGAGTTAAGTTTACTTATGAACCTCAAATATAAAGATTTTTTTTAATAAAAAGTGAATTGTGTGAGGGGAAATCTTGGATAAAATATAATATTATAATATTTATTACCACCCTCAGCTAATAAAAAATAGTTAGGGTGGGGAATATTAATTAAAATGTAATATTACTATATTTTACCTAATATTTATCGTCACACCTTAGTCTAAATATTACATTTTACTCAATATTTCCATTCACACCTGCTAATTTTATAGTTGAGTTTGTTTACTTTCAAACTTCAAATATACAGAAAAATTACAATAAGTGGACTAGTTGTGGGGAAATATTGGGTGAAATGTAATATAATATTATATTTTACCCAATATAACCAAGTAAATGTGGATGGAGGTAGGCCAAACTATTAAAAAAATGTAATAATTGTAGTTTTCCTAATATTCCCGCACCTCTACTAATTCGAGCACAAACATATAGGAAAAAAAGAAGTTTTCAATGTCATCATTTTCTACTAATTATATATCTAGATATAACATCAAACTAAGATGGATCTAGGCAAGTTTAATTTCCTCCTGATTATATTTCACATAGATTCTTAAAACCATGGATCAATACCATTGGTCATTTTTATCTTTATTTAATTTTTATAGGGCTACTTTTGTTTTGTTATTTTATTTTGTTTTCACCAAATTAAAATATTTACATTACTATTTCTATCAATATTATTATAATTAAAATTGAATATTTTATATTTACTAATTTTTAAAGTAACATTATTATTTTTATTTAAAATAACATCACACACAACATTATATTAACATATATATATAAACATATATTACATATATATATATATAAAATGTAACAATATTTTCATGTAGTAGGTGGTAGCAGAACAATTATATATATAGTCAATTTTTAAAAATTCACTGCATTCCAATTCCAAATCCAAATCACATGTTAATTATACATAATATTCTTCCTTTTTAGATGTTATTCAAATGTCATAAACCTCATAATCATCGCATGTTTGGATGAAAGGATAGAAATTAATTACATACCACAAGGACATTAAGTAATATATTTAGGATGAAATGACACTAAAAAAAATATATATGTATGAATGATGGGAGATTTTATGGTTTAATATGTATAAAAAGTAATTAAAGACCTTTTAAATGTAAATTTGGGAGCCTTTTATCAAGGTCGAGGAATTGTCTGAATAGTCAAAAGTGGTTGGAATATGGGCAAAAAAGGTTTAAAAAATCTTGTAGAGGCAGTGTTTTTATCATGTTTTTGATGGTGGAAATGGATTCAATACCATCAACAACATCAAAGACACTTAAAATTTTGAAGTATAACAACTATAATTTGGATTTACAAAAATCTTTGCCAAATTTTCTTTAAATATAACTGGAATTTCCATACCTTTCTAAACAATCCCTCCAGCAAATTAAACTACAGTGTAAATTTGAATTACAATGACACAGATGTCTTGCTTTTTTTTTTAAATAAGCAATGGTGTAAATGTGTATAGGTGTAAAAAGCATCACCCGTTGTATTTCACTGCCATGGAATATGAGAGGTTAATATTATACAAATAAGGCACCACTAAAATAAAAGGAATATGCAAGATAATATATAATATATTTGATTTGACACCTATGTTCCATTAAGGAATTTAATAGTTAATAGGTTATCCCATTTTTGTATACACATTCTTCATATATTAATTTCCACTATTGAAAGAAAACTTTCTTTAATGGTGTGGCAACTTTTCTCATAAAATATGGGAAAACTACAAAATATAGATTTACAAACTTTGAATTCTATTATAATCAACCATCAATCTACCAATTATTCCCATAGGCCTCGAATGTAGATTTACAAACTTTGAATTCTATTATAATCAATTATCAATCAATCTATTATTCCCATAGGCCTCGAATGTACCAGACATATACATTTAATAAATTAAAAGGTAGAGTGCATTTAGAGTCCTATCATGTTAGGTATGACATGACAGTATGACAACTAATTCAAATAATATTTAATTCAAGATTCTAAGGATGGTGTTTACTTGTAAAAGACAAATATTGAAGTTATCCAAAGGTGGGGACAAGAAATGGAGACTTGAGAACTATTCAAAAGAATTTCATGGGACCATGTTTAATAAAAGGAGGATCAAGTACATACGGATATTGTGAACGAAATGAGTAGGTAAGGACATGAGAATAATGTTGGTGGTGTTAATGTTACTTGTGCATCAAGAGATTCTTGAATAAACTCATAACTTGAGTGTCAAACTTGTATGGGAATAAATGAATATATTAAGACAATGGGGATAATTGCATTATTTTATGGGAATTGGTATAGATTCCCTATCTATACCCTATGTGGATATAACATCTGGACCATCTATAAAAATATAGTTTGATTTTGTTTTTTATATCGATATTTAAGTGGTAAGAAATAAAATCATGGTAGGGTCACGTTATCAATTACTTTTTATCAGTTAAAAAAATAATAAAATTTAAGATGTTGTAAATTTTTCATCTACATTAGGGGAATATTCTATTGTTGATAGCACATTTTACCATGCTTTGTTAATGGTTGCTTCTTATTAGAGTGAGAGTATCAAGATTATGTAATTATTATATTGAAATGCATCATTTTGAGTTAAAAATTTAATATTTCACAACATCAATTTGATATTCGATATGTATTATTGATAGTATTTTTTTAATGTAAATTAATGTTAATCTCTTTATTACAACTTAAATAGTAATTGTATTATCACTAGGTTATAACATTTTTTCCTCAATAATATCCATAGCCTAAGTCATGTAAATTTTAACTTTTAGGAAATTTTTTTCACCATGCCACTTCATAATATAAATTGTATTGTTGATCTCCCTTAATTTATACATTCCCTACAAAATTCATTAAAATTTACTATGTGAATGTGGTATCACATCATCTTAGCATGTTGCAAACACAAAATGAATCATTTTCTCTACCTCAAATTGTAACAAAATGAAAAGAGAGTTCAACAAAATATTGAAATAAAGATGAGAGCTACAATGTCTTAGAAAATTTGTCATAAGTGAGCTATAATAATTTATAACGAGACAAAAGAAAACATACTACAATCATAAGGTACTACAAGTTACAATAACAAGGTATTAAGGAACTAAATCACAAAGAATGTTAAGAGACCAAGTGGCAGGGAGAGGGGAGAAGGAGGAAGGGAGATATAAGTAAAAGAATTATATCTTTCTCCTATATGGATGTTGGAAGAGGCTATGATGAGGGGTGGAATGATGAAAATAAGGAATGCATCTCCTAGGATAAGGCCATACTTTGAAGCCAATAAGAGAGAAATGAAAGTAAAGAACGAGTTATGGAAAAATTGTCTAATATGAAAAGGAAAAAGGGGGTGCGAATGGAGAACAAGAAAGAGGGGGAGTGTAGGATAAATGGGATTTAAGGAGTGGTAAAAGAGGATGTGTCATAAAAGTATAATGCTAAGAGAGGGAGGAAGTCATGACATATTTATTGCCTTTGAGTAGTCCCAAACATTTAGGAAGACTCAAAGATGGGATTTCTTCATAACCACAAGATCCATTCTTCTTCTTCTTCTTTCTTATGTGTGCATTCTTTCTAGATAAATAGGTTTCCATTATTGAGACATGAACCCATACTGGATTTTAGATCTACATCTAAGCTTAGTATTCTTAGAACATGGTGAAATTGGACTAAGGAGACTATTTGGTGGGATCCTCATTAATGATGTAATGGGGGCATAGGGGATTATTATAGATAATTAAAGGATAGGTATGGTGGTATTGATAGTGATGGATGCCGCCAACATAGAGGGGATCTCCTCGATATGAGGCCCCAATTAGACCTCACACCATTTGGTGTAGGAATCCCATCTGACTATATGGTATGGCCACCATTGCGAAAGGTTTTAGAGGTGCTCCTTCGTTATGTCACATACAGAATATATCATAACAACTCTTTGGGACAATAAGTATGCAAGCTTTGTGTGAAATTGAATGTAGAATGCACAGGAAACTTCCACATCTATAAAAAGAGACGAGCATTCGATTAGGGAAGTAATAGTAATATCGTAAGAGAGACTCGTAAGCGAAAGAGAAAGACTTCTTGATTAACCTGCAAATTAGTTCACAAGATAAACAACAATCATAAGATCATAATAACACGTATTCAACAATATCCATATCTAAGTAATGAAATAGTTCATTAGAATTAGTATGTATTACATCAATATATCGAAAACATATCAAGAATAGTCTTACTACATTCGTGATACATGCATGAACAAATGCTTGCTCGAGGAGCTTTTGATTATTAATGAAAGGTTTCAAGTACACTATTAAAAAAGTGAAACACTAGATCCAGTAGTGGAATATGAAACCACAACTTGCTTCTCCAAAGAATGATTTACCTCCTATGCAACACAAGAGAATCCAACATAGAACTCTAAGAATCCAAGCCCTTTACATGAGTTATGAGGAGTTTTTTGTTATGAATGATAATGATTTTTGAGTTTCCTCATTACTTTCAACTTTTATGACCTATGGGCTTCCATATAACCTTTAACATTATATATAGGACATTTTACATTCCACATGCGTGTTTTCACATTTCAAATGTGCCTCTTAGACTCCATTACATCAAATTTATTACAAAAGAGAAAATGCCAATGAGTTATGAGGACTCCATTTATTTCACATGTGTCTCTTGGACTCCATTACTTGAGTTATGAGGAGATGTTTATTATAAATGACAATGAATTTTGAGTTTCCTCATGACTTTCAACTTTTATGACCTATGGGCTTCCATATAACCTTTCACATTATATAGATGACCTTTTACATTCCACATTGTGTTTTCATATTTCACATGTGTCTCTTGGGCTCCATTACAATAAATTTATTACAAAAGAGAAAATTCATATAGGGCAGAAGCTATATGAGACAAAATTCCTAATAAGACAAACTACTTTCAAATAGATAAATCAATTGTTTCTTCATGGAGTTCATTAGTGATGTATGAATTCCATGCTCTAAACTCCATTTCTATGACTTTGACTTGGATTGGAAGCTTGACCACAAACTGCATATTAACCTCCAATGCTTCTATCAATATAGATCTAGAGTCAAATTGTACATTGTAATGACCTTTCCAGAATTAATTCCCTAAATCCTACCAAGTTTTAACAATTGTAATTTAAACAAGAATTTATCAGCATAATTCACTCATACATACCTTCTTTCCATGTTTGAAGTCGTTCCTTAGCTTTTGAATCTCCAAATTTTCTCTCGTTACCAAAATTACTATTTCCTCCCTTCCAAATTGGGCACGACCTTGGTACCTAGCTCCAGAATACTTCGAGAATTCAAAACTCTAGCCCCCATGCCCAAAAACTTCAAGAACAACCAAGGGTCAGTTTCATTCTATTAATAAATATCCTTGAAATTATTTCCTCTAACTCCAAAGAAAATAATAACCTTCCATTCCCCTTTCACAAAACCCCCCTCCCTTTCTTAAATAGTGGAGGTTCCTCCCTTTCTATGCATTCACCCACTATCTTATGAAAGGATAATATATTTTGTTAAATTATGGTTGCCTTGTCAGGTTTCTTCATTTAATTGAGTTACGATGGCTTCCTTGTCATGGTTTGCATGAAATTAAATTGAATGACACCTTACATGGAGTGACATCGCATTTCTTTTGATTTAGTAAATTAGTATATATTTATATACATTTTCCATAGCCATGACAATTTCATATGAACTTTTGTTAGTGCAATCAAATGTTGTAGAATAACACACTTTGTAATATTTAAGCCTTGTTGTTTTTATGCGTGCTTGATCTGCTCGACAAACTGCTTTACTTCCTGCATGTTGGTATCCTTGTCTCTTTTTTCTCCAAGTGGACCCATTGAAGGAAACCCATGTTTTTGTGCTAGGGATTCCAAACGACTATGCAGTTCACTATAAGGAGCTAAAGTTCTAGTTTCTTATTCTTTGAGACTAGTGTAATTCTTCATATGGAGTCACAATTATACTTTATCCATCTCTATAGAAAACTTGTCCTTCCTAACTAGCTTCTCTATTACATCTATGTATTTGGTGTTGCACTCCTGTATTAGATCAACAACTCTATTCGCAACCTTCAAGAGCTTTAAGATTTCTTATGATCTCTTTTGTATCCCAGGCTTGGATGACACTACTTGATGCAAGAGAATCATTTCACCATACAGTTTCCTTGTGGTATCCTCCGTTGGTCCCAACACTTCCAATATAGTTGATCACCATTCTGTTGTGTTGATACTATTAGAATATAATTGTTGATTTTCTGCATTGAGATGCTTCACTTATTGCTTTATTGCAGCCAATTATTTCCTTAAATGTGCATTCTCATTTAAAAGATACATTGAGTTGTCACGTGTTGTTGTGGAAAAAGAAACATTAGCTGCAATGACCGCCCGACGGTTCCTCTTTGTGTTTGCGGTTACACCTTCTTAGTGGATACAATGTCTAGATTTTGTGGATCATTGAGGAAGAATATTTGTCTCTCTTGCACACTAATTTTCTTTAGCTGATCAAAAGTGATATTACACACATCCATGACTCTATATATTGGTGGAGGTGATATTCCCATCTCATCGAATGGGATATGACCGCCAGTAAGAGGAGGTTCTAATGGGGAGCCTAACTCATCATCCATGGGTTCAATGACATCTTCTTCCTCCATATTTGCTTCTATCTCTTAGTTCAATTGTTCTTCTTCCAGCTTCTATGTAGATTCCTCCTCCTGTGAGTGTATTTATTTATCTTATTATCTTCTTCTTCTTTCTTCCTCTTCCTTCTATTTCTGTCTAAGCAAGTCATCTTGCTTTCTCTTCTCCTTCTCTTCTCACTGCTTCTTTTCTTGTTCAACCTCAGTAGCACCTTTATCAATGGATCAACTTTCCACTTTCTACTACTCTTTGTTGTTGGATCATGCTTTATCATTTTCTTGGGAGCCATTGAACTGGGTTGTGCAATTATTGCTTGTGGTTCCTTCTGCATCTGTAAATCCAGCATTTGTGGGACTTTGGATGTGACTACCTCATCTCCTGGGTGAGTCTTCCTTAATGCATTGTACCATTTTTTCACCTTTTCATCCTCTGCAGTAGTCATCGATACATACCCCAAGCATACCCAATATTGTCACAATGTTTCTTGCACGCCTTCTTTGGGTCATACCTATGAAATATCCTAACTCTAAAGTGTAGTCAGTTTAGTTCTTGTATATCGACATCTGTTGTCTTGAGGCTATTCAACTCATAAATTGCAATTCTCAAAGGGAAAATGGGATAAGGGGTCTTCTTCCTCCTATGAAGCACTACTGATAATCCATTATTCAATTGATAAGTAACTTCTTGCAAGACTACCTTGTTAGTCACATACTATGGTATAACATGGGGTAAATTTTGGCATCCAAAGTGGTGAGCACCAGTATTGCAGAAATAATGTTGCAACACTTGGGGCTTCCTACTTTACTTTTATCAACCCAGTAGTTTGTAACAAACTTGGAAGCAACAATGCTGTATGCAAAAGTACTAGCTCTCATTGCAGGCTGTCACTTGGTCAGCTGGCGCAAGATCACTAGGAGCTCAAGCTAGCTTCTATGAATTTACAGAAGAATATTTTAACCATGATGAAAGAGAGCTAACTCTACGAGGACTATTCTATTTCTAGAAAGAAAAAGAAGACTGGAATGTAAGGCAAACCCTAGCAAACCCAAATTTATCCCACTAACCCTACTTTTGCATAAAAAGAGATATAAACTGATGCGATGAGTGCCATTGACTATTGAAAAAGGTAAATTACATTTATTCAAGCTACTTCTGAAAATAAATGAGAAGAAAACATCTTTCTGTGCTTTTGTGTGTTTTTATGTGAAATTATTATGTTTGTAATTTATCTGGTTGTGATTGTCCAATGGTTTGCTGGCAAAGGAAGATGGGCTTGGTTTTTGCAGAGATGGAGGAAGGTGTGGAGAGGTCCTAAGAAGCCCCTAGTACCCTTTTGAATACTTCCATTGCAATTGGATTTTAAAAAATCACTTACAGGGAATTCTATAGGAGGCTGCAGGAGGAGGCCGAGAGCTATTTTTGGAAGTTTGAAGGTGGGAAAATGATGGGAAAGGGTAACTAAAGGCTAGATGAAGGTGTTGAGGTGTCTGGAGCTTGTCAAGGAAGATCAAGAGGGAACATGATGGTTGGATTTTCAAATGGAAAGAGGGCAGCTTATGGAGAAACGCAGAAATTAGGGCAGATTGGCGAAATGTTGCGAATGACTTGGGAAATCTATGAGAAGTGAGCTAGTGCTAGTTGCTTTATGGATGTATGGTGATTTGAGGTGTCTTGAAAGAGATCTACATGCCTACTTACAAAAACTGAGCAAAGAAAGGACTAGCTATATCATGAAAATTGAAATATCTCTAAGTGACCTAATTTTTGTCCTAGAAACAGAAAATGCTGAACAATAACCTTTGAACAGAAAAACATGAAAATAGATATATTGTAAAAGAATAGGAAATTATCTAGGCAACTGAATCCAAAGAAATACCTTAATCTTTCCAAATCAAGTCATCACACTAGAAATTGCATGGGAGAGCAAAATTGTGCTTTTGATGGCAACAATAGTGCCTTGACCTCAAATCATAGTCCCAGAAAGGGAGAAAGGAGATCAGGGCCTGCTGTTGGAATTTTTGAATCTTAGTTTGTCACTGCATTAACCTACTTGAGCAACTGAAACAAAAACAACTATGCAAACTATCAAAATCAACTTAATCCAAACAAAGTAAAATGAATCTATGTAACAAAAATTAACTCATGAACTGAAGCAAAAACATATAAGTACAAAGCAAGAGGTGCTGGGCAGCTTGGGTTGGGCCCTAACCCAAGAGCTTCAGCCTTCTGAAAGAGAACAGTGCTAGCTCAAAAACTCTTTCATCCCCATTATCAAAAGTAAAAGTCACATTACATAAATTGTTCTAAGAAAGGAAGCTCGAAAATGAGCTGAACAAATGGTGCACAAAAGTGTGAAAATTCTACTAATGACTGGCTAACCTACTGAGGCTCTAAGCCCCCTTATCTATACAAATGGAGTCCCCCAACAACCTTCCTAAAATCAAGAAGCTCGGCTTCGCAGAACTGGAGATAAACAATAGTCCTTCTTTACTTGCTCGGATGTCCCTTGGATGCATCAAGGTGGCTGCTTGTGCTCTGAGTTGCTAATGGAGAATTCGAGGAAAGGGGTCATAAATGAAGGAGACACCCCCTACAAATCCTCTTCCCCATTTTCCTCGAATATTTGTTGCCATTTGCTCATAAATCCTTTGACTTTGTCCAAAACTGACCAAAAGATCTGCATAAAGCACACATTAGGCTACATGGCAAAATGACTAGCTAAATTCACCCTATTAGCATAAATATAATAAAAAAATGCAATAAACTAATGAGAATGGTGGATTAAGTCAAATTAAGATGAAAAATGAGCCCATGTAATTACCCATTTCTAGGGCTCATCATCACCCCCTACTGAATGGGTTGCTCATCCTCTGAGCAACTAGTCCAACTCTTCATCCTTGATGGCTCTGATAGATTCCTTGACATCCATGCTTCGGATGTGATATCTTCCTCTTTATCATGGAATCATTCCTTTCTATCCACCTCTTCCCACTGTTTCTATTCTTCCTCCTCTTTTACTCCTTCCAGCAGTCTTAGCAGTAGTGGAGGATTGAATTTGAGGCCAATCCAATTGGCGTTTAAGCTTTGCATAAAGTGCTTATACAATGGCACTCTCCTCATGGCTTCCCTCATCTTGTTTGGGGAGTGATTCTCCCTGATCTGTAGGCTGTGTGGTAATGTGTTCCACCTTCACATGCAGGCATGAATGCAATCATCTCCAAACAATCTCTCCATGTCCTCGAAATGTGTAATAGACTGGGCCTACTCATCAACATATTTGGGGTCACTTTGAGGATTAGCTGCAAGGTGTTGGTGGGCATAGATGAGAGCCATCGGGTCTGCTGGTTCTGCTCTAATTATTAGAGGTTCATTCAGCTCTTTTGCCATCATTTTCTAGATTTCTGCTACCCTTTTCTCTTCATGGTTCATCCAAGATGCCATGGCCATCAACTGTAAGTCTCCTAACATAGTATTGCGATCCCATAGGTTCATATCAGTAAGGGCCATGTTGTGTAAGTAAAACTCTGCTAGCTTCGCTTTGTCCTCAGCTCAACTGTGATCACATAGATCCATGAATTGGCCATAATCCTGAAAAGGTATGGTGCCTCTCTAGGCCAGAGTCTTGATTTGAAATTGGAGCCACTGATCCTTGAGGTACACTACATATGATTTAGCTGGCTGCCTACACTGCAGTGCCTCCATAGCCTAGCTGGCCATGCAGGCTAATTGGGCTTCCCTTTCTTGTAGTTGCCTTCTTAAGATTAATACCTCATTTTCTGCCTGGGGTTCCTTCTCCTACTGATGTCTTTTTAAGATTAACAACTCATTTTCTGCCTAGGGTTCCCTTTCTTGTAGCTGCTTTTTTAACATTTCATTTTCTGCCTCCAATTGAGCTCTTCTGATGCTTTTTGTATGCTTGACCATGCTCAATTCTTTGCCCATTTTTCTCAATTTGTCTTCCATGTGCCCAATGTCTTCCACCCCTTTTGATTTTTCAATCTGCATCCATGTATGGGTCCTTACTCTTTCCTTTTCCAGCTCAAAGAAAAAGAGGGACTGCAAACTTTTGTGGGATGATTTTTCCTCCTTCTAGAAGATTGTAATAAGAGCCTAAATTAGGTTGAGGGTCAGGCTCATGTATCTCTTTTGCCTTATCTTTCTCCTGGGTCTGTTCTTCTGCCTTCTTTTCAAGATTCTCAGTCTCTTGAAGCTTTGTCAATGTCTCCTGTAGAGCAGTCTGTGCCTCTTGTAGGATAGTTTCAGAGTCCATAAGTTTGATCCTTTCTTTCCAAGTAGAAGCTCTAGGGCTGCCCCTTTCATAGGTAATGGGGGTTTTGGATGGAGATTCCTCCTCTTTTGTAGTAGGGACATCTTTAATGATGATGGGCTCCTTTGAAGGTGGCTAAGGCTTCCCCATCTTTATTCTGGTGCTCTTTCAAGCCTTGAAGTACATAGATGGTTGTATCTTCCTTTTTCCTTTGGGCTTAGCTGGAGTACTAAGTGAAGCAAGAACAACTACTGCTTCTCTTGCTAGTGTCTCAGGAGACACTTCTTCCTGCTTTGCTTCTTCTTCTTCATCTGTTGTTTTTCTTGTTTCTATTGGTTTTTTTTTCTGCTGTTTCTGATTTTGTTTGCTCCTCTAGTTTCTTAGCTTCTACTTTTCATGTGGCAACCTTTTCTAAACTATCGTAGGCTTCTTCCTTTCCTTGGCTTCTTCTTTTTCTCTGCTGTGGTTTTACCCTTTTCTGCGTTTGATTCTTTCTTCCTCTCTGTTATGCTTCTTAACCTGCAAGCAATACCGAACAGAGAATATGCGAGAAAAAATACCCAGAACACAGAATATGTGAAGAAAATATACCCAGAACACAGAATAGCAATGATTTTATTACTCAGAGAGAAATGTTCACA
>APFE031248330.1:139080-169679 GCA_000404065.3 Pinus taeda | reverse complement strand
GTATGCTCCACTAGTCTCCCATGATTTTATATAAATCCTTCGGGCAATCATTTGTTTCCCAAGGATAACCTGATGGTTTACTTTGGTTAAGACTAACCAATGATGATGTTCTCTCATGAGGTAGCCTAATATGTGATCATCAGAAAAATTCTTTAGATATGCAATAGTCTTACAGGGAAGGCGAAAACACTCCATGCCATTACACTCCATGCACTCCTGGCAATCACTTTGAAAGTCTATTTCAAAGTACCTTGGATCCATAACAATCTTATTTATCCCATACCGTTTCCACCATTCCTGTCACCAAGTTGGTTGTAACAGAACTGTGTAATGAAGACAGGTCCAAATTTTAATAATGTGTAATGTATTTCTGATTTTTCTTCTTTGCATAAGAGATCCCGCCAGAGATCTTTATAGCCCTGGAAACTATAGACAGTGTCAGGGAATACAAGGTTCAGATCCTTTTGTGGCCACATTATTCTTGCAGGATGTTCAAGATATCTAGTTCTATTGATAGTATAATATTTATGGAATGTTTTGGTTCTATTGCTTCCCTCATTCCACATCATACTGATATCATGAAAACTTTCCCTTAATGCTTTTTCTTCAAGATTAGAATACATTATTGAATTCTTATACACCATATCATGTATCCAAGTGCTGGACTTAGGTAAATCTTTATTTCTGGTATAAGGTGTTGTAAGTCCTTATGAGGCTGTAGATTTGCATCCATAACTTTGGTGTTTCTTAATTGCCAAGTGGGTTTCCATTTTTCTGCATAGATTGGACATGAGGTGTGGTCTGGGATAATCCTAAGTTTTTCTTGTTGTGTTGTAGGGTCCCATTCAGTGACAATAACCATTAGATGATTTTGTTTTTTCAGATACTCCCGATTCAAAAAATTTGGTAGATAGTTTCTTTCTCCCTTTATATGATCAACATCAAAATCAAAATTTACAAACAATGTTTGCCTTCTAGCAAACTTGGACTCACTAGACTTTTTAATGTCTTTTGTCATAACTTTTTTTAGTGCAGAGGCATCAGTTCTGAGTAAAAATTTCTTGTGTACAAGGTGGAGATCAAACTTGTCAATACAATTCCAAGCCGCTTTGACTTTCTTTTCAATTGTTGAATAATTTTGTTCGACCGAATTCCATGTTCCCAAGGCAAATTGTATGACTTGTTCTTCTCCATCTTATATTTGCTTTAAAATTCCTCCCTATCCAATATTACTAGCATCACTTTCTACAATTTTTGGAAGATTTTCATCTGCAACATAGAGAATGGGTAAAGTTTTTACCTTGGATTTTATTTTCTTGACTGCAGCGATATGTTCTTCAGTCCATGGTACTAGTTCTTTTTTCAACCTCTGGTTCAGTGGGCTTCGGTCTGAAGCACACCCTTAATAGAAATTACTGACATAATTTAGGCATCCTAAGAATCTTTATAATTGCGTCTTATCTGTAATCTTATCAAGAAATTTGTCGACGAAATCTAATGCATATTTTTGTAGTGTGATATGACCATCTTCAATACTCTGGCCGAGGACTTTGATGGTTGTTTGAAACAAGTCCATTTTATTCTTGCTTAGTACTAGACCATTATTCTTTATTATCTGTGAAAATTTTTGAACATGTTTAAAATGTTCTTCAACTGATTTTGAAGAAATGATTACATCATCTATATACACAATAAGCCAATCAAAGTATGGCTTAAAAATTTGATCCATTATCTTCTGGAATTTGGATGGTGCATGCTTTAAACCAAAAGGCATGACATTCCATTCATAGTGTCCAGTAGGAATACTAAAAGCAGTTTTAAACCTATATTCTTCTTGTATGGAAACTTGCCAAAAACCAAATTTCATGTCAAACTTGGAGAATATTTTGGCACCCGTTATCCTACTTATCAAACTGCTTTTGTGGGGAATTGGATATGTGTCATCGACTAGGACAGTATTCAGAGTTTTGTAATTTATAACCAATCTGGGGACCCCTCTAATCTGTTCCGAGTGTTTGTTGACATAAAATCCATAGCAGTTCCAAGGACTACTAGATTATCTGATTAACCCTCTTTTTAAGAGATCTACAATATCTTTTTGACATAATACCTTATATTCTTTGTTCATAGGAAATGCCCAACTTTTATAAGGTGTTCCTGCATAGCCTTCTTTGAAGGGAAACTTGACAGTGTGTTGCTTCTTGTGCCAGAAAGAATTTGGGTTCTCTGAACAACATTGTCTTTTAAGATATTCTTTTAGATCTGAAATCCTGTGTTTCAATTTGAGGGATTGGAGTTGTTCTTTTATCCTTAAGGAATTCTTGAAATCTTTCATTTCTTCTATCTTTTGTGCTGACAGACTTACTTCTTGCATGGTTTGGAACATTGTAGAGATCTTTGGTGTCGAGATAAATGGCAGAGTAATAGTCTGCAAAAATATTTTATGGTTGGGGACATATATGAAATAACTAGCCTTACCATCTGGTAATCTGGAATACCCATGTGGCTCAGCAACAGCTAGGAAAACATTTCCTAGGATACAATCTATGGGAATATTGCCGACTGCAAATTTTACATTCATACAGTAATTTGAGAAACAGATTGTGGCTTTAGGAACTTCATATTTGAATTCTTGTGTTCCTATTCCAGTAACTTGCATGTGTGCAGATGCCCAAATTTTGCAGGGATTAGCTTTTTATTCAAAACATTAATATCTGCTCCTGAGTCTATTAATGTTCTCATTGTGAAGATTTCTCCTTGGATATCTATTTTTAACAACACATGATGTTGTTGATACTGTATGGTCATTATTTTCACATTCCCAAATCCCAAATTCTCATGTTGTTTCCCTTCGAAAATCTCTACATTGGGATTTATCCGATAATCTCCTTGCTCTGTTTCTTTTTCTTTTTCTATTTTTTCTATTTTTGTTTTGAGCTCAACAATTTCTTTCTTTAGATGATGAATTTCATGGCTAACTTCACCTAGGGTCAAGGATCTGGGCTTTGTATGTTGTTGGTTTCTTTGAAAAGAATTTGTATTCTTTTCATGAGAGGCATCCACAAACAAAGCTTTAGAGATTGTACCTTTTGAAGAACTACGAGTGCCTATGTGCATGGTTTGCAGGAATGTTTCTAGGAGCTTTTCTTTTAGTTCTCCTTCTGCAAGCATCTTGATGTTTGACAGTACTTTAGATTCATCATCATATATGGTATGTGCCATAGACACCTTTCCTTTTTGTGTAGTTTTTTCATCTTGTTCTTCTGAATCAAAGTCTAATTCAGTTTCAGAGAGGCTGCAATGACATTCACCAATATATGTGCAATCATATTGTTGTATATGCATGTTTATATGTTCATCACTATAATCTGGGTCTGAATTGCTAGACTCAGTTGATTCTGGTGAACTACAACAGTCTTGTTTCATCAAATGTAATTCCTATTTGAATTGAACTAGTGGTCTTCTTACCTGTCTCTGAGTTCTTCTGAGGAATTGTTCTTGTGACTTCCTGCCTCGGTTTGCTCTAGATTATTTTCCCTTATGACACTTATTTGTTGTATGCCTACTTTCTCCACGTAGCCAACAAATGATCATTTGTTGCCTCTGCGATTTGAGTTGAATATTCTTTGGCACAAAATAATGTGTATTGGGCATGGTCTTGTAATACCCTTTTCTAGGATGTTTTCTTGTTTTCTCAAGGAGATTTCTGGTTGGCTGTTTTTGTCTTTTCTTCAAAAAAAAATTACCTTTCTTTTCTATACAATAGGATCACCAATTGATAATCCATATTTTCTGCAAATAGACTTACTGTCAGGTAGTCTAGATAATTTATGTAGAGACTTATTTACCTTCATGCTAGTTCATAAGCCTACCAATGCTTTTCTAATGTTACAATATATTTATCCCCATGTATGTGTCTCAAAAGATGTTTGGAAAACTTCTTGCCTTTGGATATATTCTACAAATCTAGATGGAAGTGTTGCTAATTAGACTTGTTTCCATAAGGAATTTTGGTTGTCTTTAACATCATAAATTCTTTGAGTCCAATCCTTGTGAAAGTCTTCGTATTATGACATTTTTTTCATTTTAGATTCATTAGAATCATTTCATGTTTATTTGCAATTTCAACAGTTGCCCCACACCAGTGTTCAAGGATGAATGAGATTAAAGCTCCTATCATGTTATTTTGGGGATCTCCATCCTCTTTATGGAATATATCTCCTTCTTCATCTTTGACTACTTTTGCTTCCATTTTATCAATTAGAGCAGGAGAAGACTCTACTTCCCACCATCTTTGTAAGGTGCCTGTGAAACATTGTATGAGGGTTTTACATGATTCAACTTCAAAATTTCCCCTCATACACATCAGTTTGTATTCAGTATACATCTGATCAATCATTTGCCTCATTTGACCAGCACTTAGTCCATCTATATTCCATTCTTTGTAGGAGCCAGACTGAAAAGTATGTGTCTCATGAAGTTTTCCTTTTCCACTGAGATCAGGAGCTGGATATCTGGTGTATTGACTGGACAATGGTTCATAGATGGGAAAAGATGGTGACTCGAGGAGTTAGGTTTTTCTTCTTTGGATATGTCTTCTACGAATGAAGAAATAGACTTTTTAGGAGACCCAACTTGTTCTTCGGGCATTTCTTTAGGGAAGAGAAGAGAGAATTTCTCTATATATTTCTTTGCATGTTGGATGGGCACATGATGGATAAACAACATGGAAGTAGGGATGTTTTTATCTTTTGGATTTATAGTGAGCTTGTCAAAATGCTCAAAAAGTTCTCCTATGGGATCTTGAGTGGATTTGAGTCTCAAATCCATCTCTTTTATCTATGATGAAGATTATTTGACAAATCCTTTCAAAACTGAAACTAAAAAATTCATATCATTCAAGTTCTTATTTACATTATTTACAGCAACTTGTATAGTATCAAAGCATTCCTTATGCTCAGTGGTTTTTTCCATATTCATTTCAAGCCCCTTAATTGTAGAGTTTATCCAGTTGATTTGTTCACTGGCTTTATGTATCCTTCCATCTATCCCTAGGGCTTAGTCATCTTTTGACACTAAAGGAGTAGCTTTGGCAGTGTTTGTTACTTCTCCTAACACAATTCCCTTGAATGGATGGAAAGTATTGTTAGTTTCTAGTTTGCTTCCATCACAGGCTGTCAAGGAATGTTTCTATGTAGATGACGATTTTGCATCTACCATTTGTACTTTTGTTTATTCTCCTAATTTTCTTCAGGTATAAAAGGAGATCCATGAGTTTGTGTTGTCCATAAAGCTTTTCCATTGTAGGGAAAGTGTATTTTTCTCTTGAGCAGTTGTACTAAGACTAAATTCTTGGGCCTCAGGGTGAGTATGCAAATCCCAATTTAGCATATTTTTCATCCATTTGGCATGAATTTTGTTCTTTGGGCATCCATCCATAAGAGAGAAAATTTATACATCTCTAGTTTCGATGGCTTTTTGCAGTCTAAAGGAACAAAATTTTGGAAGCTTGACGAAGGAATTATACTGTCAAGTTATTCAAGATATCCTAAACCATATTGCTAAGTTCCAGGAGGACGCATCTTACTAAACATTTCAATAACTCATGTATCATCATGATAGTATCATGAGGAAATGGTATATCTGCACATTTAGGATTTGGGCAAGAATTTGCAGAAGTGGTAGGAGGAGCTTCACCAGTCCTAGGATTATGGTTTTTTTGGAGAACAAGCTCTACAAGAGATTGTAAGCAAACTACTGTTTGGAAGACAGGACATTTTACTTGGAGAGTGGAAAAATGTAATAACTAAGCAAGTTCAAATAAATCAACATGTGAGCAGCTTAAATATGGACTATTTACATATGTCGAAGTAGATGGATGACATGAAATATGATCTGATTTTATATGGTATTTTGTGGCTTGACATGCTTCTTGTATTCTTTTGCAATCCAAAGTAGATCTTCTAGGGAAGGAAAAAGTAGCTTTAGCTAGCCCTTCTTGTATCTGAGCAGTCATGATATTTTGAACTTTGGGCAACTAAGGTAGATCTGCTACCCAGCTTTCAAGAAAGCTGAGATCTTCCCATTTCATGGTCTGATGCTCAATTTTTTTATTGTGAGCATCAGTGATTACCAAGGTGTTGGATTTTGACTCTTGATTGGGTGTATGAAGAATGGCTGGATATAATGTGTTGGTGTGCCTGAAACACCGTCTAGTATGAACTACAATGTTTGTGCTTTTTCTTTTCATACCAAAACCACTAGTTTTGATTTGCAATTGGAGGATGTCCTTAATGTGTTCATCATAAACATATACTAAGAAATTTGGGTGGCAATCAAACCATGCAGGACCATTTGATAAAGAAGCCACGATACCACCAATTAATGAATCAATATATCTTTTATGTGTGAGATCTCTGATAGTAGCCAACACATATGTATTAAGCCCTTTGTGAATTAAAGGATGTATGCCCACCCAGATACAACCAAAATGTAGATAAGAATTACCATGTCTTCGAGCTTCTTCTTGAAGCCTTTTAGGTTCTAAAAGGGAAATGGTTTGAATGTATTCGACATTTTCTTGGATCTAAGAGGCACATTCTTTAACAATGACTCTAGTTATAGCTTTCAAATGAAACACAGATAAATCACCATAAACTTCTAATGGGGTTATGGAAGGGAGAGCACATCAGGCTGATGGTTGACTTCTACTAACTCTATTTCTGCAAAGTTAATCATTGAAGATGATGCACTATGAAACATATTTGCCATATCAAAATTATTTTCTTGTGTTTCTTCTTTCTGAAGTTCTCTGAATGAAACAAATATTCTTCCTGGTTCCATGTTATCTTTTGAGAGAGTTTAAAATATAAATACCCGTATGAACCAGAATTTACTGGCTCTGATACCAATTTTGAAGCATGGGATTCCTCTGAAGTCGAAAATGAAGCTTGCAGTGCAATTTCTATGTCTTTTGTGATGAATACACAAACTCTTACACCAACACGTACATGAACCTTTGGATATTCACGCAATAACGCTCTTCAATGACCTCTTGACAACACGATATAAATGTCCCTTGATCCTCAACGAACTTCAGATGAACCTCTCCTCTCACATAATATTTAAAATAACATAACAGAACATCAACTCATGTGGAACACTTTGGAAAACTTCTCCCTTTTATTGATTTCAAAAGATGAATTGCAATGCTGGAAGATTTAGAGTAACTTAAATCAAAGATAGACTGTTTGGGCATTTACCAGACGATACACCTTATATTAAGATGCACTGCAAAGGCTACCTAGATCTTTGCAGACTCTGTCTTTGAACTTTCTGAAACAAACACAAACTCAAACTTTCTGAATTTTGAAGCAAGGCTTCCTCTGAAGGTAAAAACGAAGCTTGCAGTGCAATTTCTATGTCTTTTGTGATGAATACATGAACTCTTACACGAACCTGTACACGAACCTCTAGATCTTCACTCAATAACACTCTTCAACGGCTTCTTGCCAACACGAGCAAAACATCCCTCGATCCTCGATGAAGCTTGAATGAACCTCTCCTCTCGCAGAATATTTAAAATAGCATAACAGAACATAAAATCATGCGGAACACTTTGAAAAAATTCTCTCTTTTATTGATTTCAAAAGATGAATTACAATGTTGGAAGATTTAGAGAAACTTCAATCGGAGATAGACTGCTTGGGTGTTTACTAGATGATACACCTTATATTAAGATGCACTCCAGAGGCTACCTCACCCTTTGCAAGCTCTGTCTTTGAACTTTTTGAAACAAACAAAGACTCAAACTTAATGAGTTCAACCACTTTAGGTTCTTACCAGGGTTGTTAGGCCCTAATACATAGGCTTTTCAAACTCGACTCTAAAGAGACTGTCTTCGTGATGCAAGCAAATCGAACACAAATGTTTGCAGATGCAGAGCAGGGAAATTATCTCAGGCTTCAAACAACAAGAATCTCACTCTCCGACTCTCCAACTCTAAATGCCCCAATAAGCCTTACTTCTCTCTTTTTACAGGATGAGAAGGGGAGAAACATCAGAAAATCGTACTAAGATTCTAAGATATGGATCAAATCACAAAAGAAAAAATAATCGTACTGTGATTCCGAGATGTGGATGCAATTGGAGGATGTCCTTAATGTGTTCATCATACACATATATTGAGAAATTTGGGTGGCAATCAAACCATACACGACCATTTGATAAAGGATCCATGATACCACCAATTAATGAATCAATATATATGTTATGTGTGAGATATCTTATAGTAGCCAACACATATTATTAATCCCTTTGTGGTTTAAATAATTTATGCCCACCCGGATACAACCAAGATGTAGGTAAGAAGTACCATGTCTTTGAGCTTCTTCCTGAAGCTTTTTAGGATCTAAAAGGGAAATGGTTTCAATGGATTGGGCATTTTCTTGGATCCGAGAGACACATTCTTTAACAGTGACTCTAGTTATAGCTTTCAAATGAAACACAAATAAATCACCATAAACTTCTGATGGGCTTATGGAAGGGAGAGCTCATTGGGATGATGGTTGACTTTCTATTAACTCTATTTCTGTAGACTTAATCATTGAAGATGATGCACTGTGAAACATATTTGCCATATCAAAATTATTTTCTTGTCTTTCTTCTTTATGAAGTTCTCTTAATGAAACAAATCTTCTTCCTGGTTCCATGTTATCTTTTGAGAGAGTTTAAAAGATAAATACACGTATGAACCAGACATTACTACCTCTGATAACAGAGATACTGATTCATTAATTGGTGGTATCATGGCTCCTTTATCAAATGGTCTTTTATGGTTTCATTGCCACCCATATTTCTCAATATATGTGTATGATGAACACATTAAGGACATCCTCCAATTGCAAATCAAAACTAGTGGTTTTGATATGAAAAGAAAAAGGACAAACATTGTAGTTCATACTAGAGGGGTGTTTCAGGCACACCAACACATTATATCCACCCATTCTGCATACACCCAATCAAGAGTCAAAATCCAGCACCCTAATAATCACTGATGCTCACAATCAAAAAATTGAGCATTAGACCATCAAATGGGAAGATCTCAGCTTTCTTGAAAGCTGGGTAGTAGATCTACCTCAGTCGCCCAAAGCTATAAATATCACGACTGCTCAGATACAAGAAGGACCAGCTAAAGCTACTTTGTCCTTCCCTAGAAGATCTACTTTAGATTGCAAAAGAATACAAGAAGCCCATCAAGCCACAAAATACCATATAAACTCAGATCATATTTCATGTCATCCATCTACTTTGACATCTGTAAATACTTCATCTTTAAGCTGCTCACATGCTGATTTATTTGAAATTGCTCAATTATTACATTTTTCCACTCTCGAAGTAAAATGTCTTGTCTTCCAAATAGTAGTTTGCTTACAATCTCTCGCAGAGCTTGTTCTCCACAAAAACCATAATCCTAGGACTGATGAAGATCCTCCTACCACTTGTGCAAATTCCTGCCCAAATCCCAAATGTGCAGATATACCATTTCCTCATGATACATGAGTTACCGTCTCTTGGAAATGAAGATCCACTTCTTACTGAAATGTTTAGTAAGATGAGTCCTCCTAGAACTCAGCGATATGGTTTACGATATCTTGAACAACTTAACAATATAATTCCTTTGTCATGATTCCAAAACTTTGTTCCTTCACACTGCAAAAAGCTATCGAAACCAGAGATGTATAATTTTTTCTCTCTTATGAATGGATGCCCAAAGAATAGAATTCATGCCAAATGGATGAAAAATATGCTAAATTAGGATCTGCATACTCACTCTGAGGCCGAAGAGTTCGGTCTTAGAACAACTGCTTAAGAGAAAAATACACTTTCCCTACAATGGAAAATCTTTATGGACTACAAAAACTCATGTATCTCCTTTTATACCTGGAGAAAATTACGAGACCAAATAGAAGTACAAATGGCAGATGCAATACCATCATCTACACAGAAACATTCCTGGACATCCTGTGATGGAAGCAAACGAGAAACTAACAATACTTTCTGTCCATTCAAGGGAATTGTGTTAGGAGAAGCAGCAAACACTGCCAAATCCATTCCTTTAGTGTCAAAAGATGACTCAGCCCTAGGGATAGATGGAAGGATACAGAAAGCCAGTGAACAAATCAACTGGGCAAACTCTATAATTAAAGGGCTTGAAATGAATATGGAAAAAACCACTGAGCAAAAGGAATGCTTTGATACTATACAAGTTGTTATAAATAATGTAAATAAGAACTTGAATGATATGAATTTTTCAGTTTCAGTTTTGAAAGGATTTGTCAAAAAATATTCAGCACAGATAAAGAGATGGATAAAAGAATGGATTCAGAACTCAACTCCACTCAAGATTTCACAGGAGAACTTTTTTAGCATTTTGACAAGTTCACTATAACTCCAAAATATAAAAACATCCCCACTTCCATGTTGTTTAGCCATCATGTGCCCATCCAACATGCAAAGAAACCTATAGAGAAATTCCCTATTCTCTTCCCCAAAGAAATGACCAAAGAACAAGATGAGTCTCCTAAAAAATATATTTCTTCATTCCTAGAAGACATATCCAAATATAAAAAAATTGACTCCTCAAGTCACCATCTTTTTCCCATCTATGAACCATTGTCTAGTCAATACACCAGATATCTAGCTCGTGATCTCAATGGAAAAGGCAAACTTCCCCAGACGCATACTTTTCAGTCTAGCTCCTATAAAGAATGGAATATAGATGGACTAAGTGTTGGTCAAATCAGGCAAATGATTGATTAGATGTATACTGAATACAAATTGATGTGTATGAGGGGAAATTTTGAAGTTGAATCATGTAAAACACTCATACAATGTTTCACATGCATCTTACAGAGATGGTGGGAAGTATAGGCTTCTCCTCCTCTAATTGATAAAATGGAAGCAGAAGTAGTCAAAGATGAAGAAGGAGATATATTCCATAAAGAGGATGGAGATCCCCAAAATAACATGATAGGAGCTTTACCTCATTCATCCTTGAACATTGGTGTGGGGCAATTGTTGAAATTGCAAATAAACATGAAATGATTCTAATGAATCTAAAATGCAGAAAAATGTCACAATATGGAGACTTTCACATGTATTGGACTCAAAGAATTTATGATGTTAAAGACGGCCAAAACGCCTTATGGAAACAAGTCTACCTAGCAACACTTCCATCTAGATTTGTAGAATATATCCAAAGGCAAGAAGTTTTCCAAACATGTTTTGAGACATATACATGGGGAGAAATATATTGTAACATCACAAAAGCATTGGTAGGCTTATGTACTAGCATGAAGGTAAATAAGTCTCTGCATAAATTATCTAGACTACCTGATAGTAAGCCTATATGCAGAAAATATGGATTATCAATTGTTGATCCTATTGTACGGAAAAGAAAGTTCAAAAAAAAAATTGAAGAAAAGACAAAAACATCCAACGAGAAATCTCCCTGAGAAAACAACAAAACATCCCAAAAAAGGGTATTACAGGACCATGCCCAACACACATTATTTTTGCACCAAAGGATATTCACCTCAAATCACGGAGGAAACAAATGATCACTTGTTGACTATGTGGAGAAAGTGGGCATACAACAAATCAGTGTCCTAAGGGAAAAGAATCCATAGCAAATAGTAGCAAGCAGTCACAAGAACAATTCCTTAGAAGAACTCAGAGACAAGTAAGAAGTTCACTAGTTCAATTCAAAGAGGAAGTACATTTGATGAAACAAAACTATTGTAGTTCACCATAATCATCTGAGTCTAGCAATTCGGACGTAGATTATAGTGACGAACAGATAAATATGTATATACAACAGTGTGATTGCACAAATACTAATGAATATCATTGCAGACTCTCTGAAATTGAATCAGACTTTGATTCAAAAGAACAAAATGAAAAAACTACACATATAGAAAATGTGTGTATGGGACATACAATAGATGATGATGAATCTAAAGTACTGTCAAGCATCAATATGCTTGCAGAAGGAGAACTAAAATAAAAACTCCTAGAAACATTCCTGCAAACCATGCACAGAGGCAGTAGTAGTTCTTCAAAAGGTACCATCTCTAAAGCTTTGTTTGTGGATGCCTCTTATGAAAATAATACAAAGTCTTTCCAAAGAAACTAACAACATGCAAAGCCCAGATCCTTGACCCTAGGGGAAGTTAGCCATGAAATTCATCATCTAAAGAAAGAAATTGTTGAGCTCAAAACAAAAATAGAAAAAATAGAAAAAGAAAAAAGAACAGAGCAAGGAAATTATCAGATAAATCCCAATGTAGAGATTTTCGAAGGGAAACAACATGAGAATTTGGGATTTGGGAATATGAAAATAATGACCATACAGTATCGACAACATGATGTGCTGTTAAAAATAGATATCCAAGGAGAAATATTCACAATGAGAACATTAATAGACTCAGGAGCAGATATTAATGTTTTGAATAAAAAGATAATCCCTGCAAAATTTTGGACAACTGCACACAGGCAAGTTACTGGAGTAGGAACATAAGAATTCAAATATGAAGTTCCTAAAGCCACAATCTGTTTCTCAAATTACTGTATGAATGTAAAATTTGCAATCGGCAATATTCCCATAGATTGTATGCTAGGAAATGTTTTCCTAATTGTTGTTGAGCCACATGGGTCAACCAAATTACCAGATGGTAAGGTTGGTTATTTCATATCTGTCCCCTACCATAAAGGATTTTTGCAAACTATTACTCTGCCATTTATCTCAATGCCTAGGATCTCTACAATGGTCCAAACCATGCAAGAAGTAAGTCTGACAGCACAAAAGATAGAAGAAATGAAATATTTCAAAAATTCCTTAAGGATAAAAGAACAACTCCAACCCCTCAAATTGAAACACATGATTTTAGATCTAAAAGAATATCTTGAAAGGCAATGTTGTTCAGAAAACCCAAATGCTTTCTGGCATAGGAAGCAACACACAGTCAAATTTCCCTTTAAAGAAGACTATGCAAGAAAGCCTTGCAAAAGTAGGGCAATTCCTACAAACAAAGAATATCAAGTATCACGTCAAAAAGAGATTGCAGGTCTCTTAAAAAGAGGGTTAATCAGAGAATCTAGCAGTCCCTGGAACTGCTATGGATTTTATGTCAACAAACACTCAGAATAGAATAGAGGGGTCCCCATATTGGTTATAAATTACAAACCTCTGAATACTGTCCTAGCCGATGACACATATCTAATCCCCCACAAAAGTAGTTTGACAAGAAGGAAAGCAGATGCCAAAATCTTCTCCAAGTTCGACATGAAATCAAGTTTTTGGCAGGTTTCCATACAAGAAATAGATAAGTTCAAAATTGCTTTTAGTATTCCTGCTGGACACTATGAATGGAATGTCATGCCTTTTGGTTTAAATCATGCACCATTCAAATTCCACAAGATACTGGATCAGATTTTTAAGCCATACTTTGATTGGCTTATTGTGTATATAGATGATGTGCTCATTTTTTCAAAATCTGTTGAAGAACCTTTTAAACATGTTCATAAATTCTCACAGATAATAAAGAATAATGGTCCAGTACTAAGAAAGAAGAAAATGGAGTTGTTTCAAACAACCATCAAAGTTCTCGGCCATAGTAATTAAGATGGGTAGATCAAATTACAGAAACATGCATTAGATTTCGCCGACAAATTTCCTAATAAGATTACAGATAAGACGCAACTACAAAGATTCTTATGATGCCTAAATTATGTCAGTGATTTCTATAAAGGGTGTGCTTCAGACCGAAGCCTCCTGAACTAGAGGTTGAAAAAAGAACCAGTACCATGGACTGAACAACATACTGGTGCAATTAGGAAAATAAAATCCAAGGTAAAAACTGTACTCATTCTCTATATTGCAGATGAAAATCTTCCATAAATTGTAGAAATTGATGCGGGTAATATTGGATGGGGAGGAATTTTAAATCAAATAAAAGATGGAGAAGAAAAAATCATACAATTTTCCTCATGAACATGGAATTTGGCCGAACATAATTATTCAACAAATTAAAAGGAAGTCAAAGAGGCTTGGAATTGTATTGACAAGTTCGATCTCCACCTTCTACACAAGAAATTTTTACTTAGAACTGATTCCTCTGCACTCAAAAAAGTTATGACAAAAGACATTAAAAAGTCTAGTGAATCCAAGTTTGCTAGATGGCAAGCATTGTTTGCAAATTTTGATTTTGATGTTGAGCATACAAAGGGAGAAAGAAACTATCTATCAGATTTTTTGAGTCGTGAGTATCTGAAAAATGAAAATCATCTAATGGTCATTGTCACTGAATGGGATCTTACAACACAACAATAAAAACTTAGAAATATCCCAGACAACACCTCATGGCCAATCTATGCAGAAAAATGGAAACCCACTTGGAAATTAAGAAACACCAAAGTTATGGATGCAAATCTACAGCCTCATAAGGACTTACGACACCTTGTACAAGAAAGAAAGATTTACCCTAAGTCTAGCACTTGGATACATGATATGGTGTATAAGAATTCAATGATGTATTCTAACCTTGCGGACGAAGCATTAAGGGAAAGTTTTCATGATATCAGTCTGATATGGAATGAGGGAAGCAATAGAACCAAAACATTCAATAAATATTATACTATCAATAGACCAGATATCCTGAACATCCTGCAAGAATAATGTGGCCACAAAAGGATCTGAATCTTGTATTTCCAGACACTGTCTATAATTTCCAGGGCTATAAAGATCTCTGGTGGGATCTCTTATGCAGAGAAGAAAAAACAGAAATACATTACACATTATTAAAATTTGGACATGTCTTCATTACACAATTACTATTACAACCAACTTGGTTACAGGAATGGTGGAGATGGTATGGGATAAATAAGTAACTTTTTTTTTTTAAATATAAAGAATTGAAAAAAGAGTCTATAGGATTTAATTTTTTTTTTTTTTTGTTAAACAAGTGTGCATATGCGTGCTTTAATGTATAAAGTAATTGATACCACTTTAGATTTATTAATGTTTATAGAATTAAAACTTCACCAGGTATATAGAAAATTATGCTATCTATAAATTAAACTCAATTTAAAATAGACTTACATATAATTTATATTTTATATCTCATTAAATTTAAAATTAAATTATTGTATTATTATGTAAAAAAAATTATTTTAAAAATCTATAATTTTGAAATACAAAATCAGATCTTCTTCATAAAAAATATAAAAATGTAAGGAATTTAATAAATTAAAAATTGTTCGTAAATAAATTAATTATATTTAAAAGAATTTAAAATTAGTTTTTGAAATACTGTGCAAATAATTAATTTAAATATTAAATTGTAAACTCAAATAATGATGTATATTTATTCTTATATTAAATTCATTATCCAATTATTAATAATTAACACTGTCAAATTGAAAAATATATTATATAATATATAAATGTTATATTATTGTCTTGCTATTTTTATTTAATTAAACTATATAGTAAAAATAAATATTAAAATGGATTTGATAAGTGTACTCTTTATTAATTGTTATGACAGTTGGTTTGGTACTTCATACAATGATAATCCATTTTCCAAAGGAGTCGTCTAACCAGGGGGAGGAATTGCCCGGACGACCAAAAGTGGTATGCGAGTAGAAAATTTTCAAAAAATCTTATAGAGGTAGTTTTTAAATCGTGTTTTTGATGGTGGAAATGGATTCAGCACCATGAAAAACGTCTAGGACACCTAAAATTTTGAAGTTTAACAATTATAATTTGGATTTACAAAAATCCTTGCCAGATTTTATCTAAATATAATCGAAATTTCCATAACTTTCTGGGCAACTCCTCCGCCTCATTAGACTAGGCGTTTTCATAAATATTTAGATTTGATAGGTGTGCTTTTTATTAAATGTTATGACAGTTACTAAATATGTAAAATAAGTTTGATAATATGTCTTCTTATTTTATCTTTATTTTAAGATATTTTGAAATTTACAACAATCAATCTTCTTCACTATAAAAAAATATTAAAACTGTAAGAATAAATAAATTAAAAATTGTCTAAATAAATAATTTATTTAAAAAGAAAATTTTAAAATAGTTTATGCATAAATTATTTAAATAAATTCTTGTAACTCAACATATATTGTTATTTATATTTATATTAACTTCAATTTATCAAATTATTAATTAAGAAATTTTAAACTGTTCAAATTGAAAATATTAATATAATATATGATGATTAATTTATTGTCTTGTATATTTTTATTAATAAAATTACATCTTAAAAATAAATATTCAAATGGAATTGATAGGTGTACTCTTTATTAATTGTTATGACACTTGGTTTGGTACTTCAACAATGATAATCCATTTTCCAAAGGAGTCGTCTAATCAGGGGGAGGAATTGCCCGGACGACCAAAAGTGGTAGGAATCCGGGTAGAAAAATTTCAAAAAATCTTATAGAGGCAGTTTTTGAATCGTGTTTTTGACGGTGGAAATGGATTCAACACCATCAAAAACGTCTAGGACACCTACAATTTTGAAGTTTAACAATTATAATTTGGATTTACAAAAGTCTTTGCCAGATTTTCTCTAAATATAACCGAAATTTCCATAACTTTCTGGGCAACTCCTCCGCCTCGTTAGACTACGCGTTTTCATAAATATTTAGATTTGATAGGTGTGCTTTTTATTAAATGTTATGACAATTACTAAATATGTAAAATAAGTTTGATAATATGTCTTCTTATTTTATCTTTATTTTAAGATATTTTGAATGCATTGAATATATAGATATGTGTGTGTAATAATTCGTTGTTTAAGTGTATTTGATAGTTTAGTGTGTCTATATAAATATAGAAAGTGTTTAATGGTCATTTACAAAACAAATAATAATAAATTAATTAATCATATAAAAGTTATAAATTCAAAATTTACATAAATTTAGATGTTTTAATTATTTTTTGTAAATTTGTATATAAAATTTTAAGGGCAATTTAATTGGTGATGATTGTGTTATGAAGTGTTATGTAAAGGAGTTGTCTATAATGCGACTTTTTGGAGATTGCGGTGACGGAATCCGGCGGAAGAAATGAGGTTAAATCTCGATTTTTAGCAGTTAAAATGGTTTTTTAACTGCATATTTGGATTTTCAGCGCCCTGGAAAACCCCCGGGAGCCATTGATTGTGCATAAACTAGCTATTAAATTTGGGATTCCAATGAATTGCTGCCGGATTTTGACCGGAAAAATTCGCCGAAAAAACTTTCAAAAAGTCGCATTATAGACCACTGCTTATGTAAACCATGAAATCCAAAGTTCAAATATATAACTTTAAGAATGATTGGATTTCCAAAACATTTTAATTTAATATTCTAAAAAGATCTATTATATTATTATGATTTTTTAAACAATGAGAAAACTTATCATAACTCAGTGGTCAAAACAACGATGGGGACAATTTATTTTTGGCTCATCATTGTTATTCAAGGAAAACCATGTCACCTGTAATTACCCACTGGTGGTCTGTAAAGGGTTAGTTTTCACTCCTACCAAATGCCTCTAGGTCTTGGGTCGTTAACATGCTTTCTTATATCCAAGAGAGACAATCTCCTAGCTAAGCAAAAGTAATTTTAGAGCAATACTCTAAACCCAATTATATTATATTATTCTAAAACATTTTAGTATTAATTTATTTTTTACCTTTTTTAAATATCTTTAACATTTATAAATAAAACTAATAATTCAGTAAAAAAAAATTAAAATGAATTTGGCATTTCAAAATTTTTACTTAATTAAAATATAGATATTAAAAATAGCGAAGTAGTCTACCCAAGCAACAATTTCACCCGTAAATGTTGTCGATCAGAAAAGGGTTCTCCAAAAATGGTTGTCGATCTAGCGAGTTGGCGACCTATTGCCACGGTCCATTCATCTTTGCCACTCTGTTATTTTGCGAAGGAAATGAAAATTTAAATTTTAAATGTCACACAATTCAAGATGGAATATCTAGTTAGAATACTCCACTCTTAACATTTCTTCCTTCCTGTAACAGCCCTGGTGAAAATTCCATGTAATAAAAGTTAAAAATAATAATCACGGTTGATCAAAATGTTGGGCAAGACATCCTAGGGGGTGTTCATTTGGTTGTTTATGGCTCAGGAAATTGGTAAAGGCAATGGTTAAGGCTTTGGAAAGGCAAAATGGCATTTTTGGCACATTTATTTATGAGGAGGAAAATGAAGGATAATAATGAAAAATGAAGAAAATAGAGGCCTCATTCATAAAAAAGGCTTATGAGGATCAGTTGGTAACATTTTGTCAGTTGAGTTTTGAAGCTCTCTTATTATTCTCTCTCTCTCTCATACTCTTGGACACAGAGTTTCTTGCAGAAATTTTGGCATTGGAGCAAGAAAGGAAAAGAAAGCAAGAGGAAGCAAAGATCAAGCAGGGAAAGGTAGGATCAAGCAGCTACAACAGGCTTCATTGCAGGTATTGACTTGCATGTGTATTTTCCTTGCTAGATTTGGCATGAATGGAATTTCATGTGGTTATTTTCTATCATAGCATGGGTTTTTCCAGGCGTAATAATGTTTTTAGCCTAGCCTTGCGATTTCTGGATAGCCATGGTGTGATGGGGTTCTCATGTTTTGGTTGTGCTGGATTATTGTTGGCTTAGGGGGTCCTGACCCAGGTTCAGTGATAAGTTTACCAAACAAATCCCTACACTACTCACCCTTTCGGCATCAATCCACGGAGCGTGGACTGAAGTCTCACTGGAAGCAGTATGGGGGGATGCTGGAACCAAGTTTCCGCACCTAGAGATGGTCATGATATCATTTTATGCCCTAGACCCGCCTTCGTGCAGATCGATAAGCCCTTGAGGCTTATCAATATAGCTTCCTCTTAATAGCCTCTAGACCTTCGCGAAGGTCTACGAATGTCTTTCGTGGGCCCTAAATAGGCGAACCAATCACTTACGTGCCTATGTAATCATTCCTAAGTCTGTTATTGCCCAGATCGGCTTAAGTGTCTGATATCTTTAGCATGCATTAAGATATTATTCGCGTAAACAGATATTATTACTTGCATTCATCTAACAATGTCAACCATGCAGAATCGCGCATCAATACAGTATTAAACCATAGACCCAATATTCATCATGACATAAACACATTCATTCATAACAAAAGTAAAAGGACAAAACACATATATTTCTGGAACAATCTCTTTATTAATGCTTCAAATCTTCTTACAAACTCAAACCACCCTGTGCACTCAGCTGCAGGGGTCCGCACGCTCAACTGCGAACTCTACTCTAGGCCTCTGTGGACACAGCTGCAAAGCCTCTCTTCTACTCTAAGACTCTTCGCTCTTCACTTCTAATGACCCATTACATCAACTATTAACTTAATTTCCCTTAATTGCCTTAGACTCTCTAAGAATCTCCTTTTATATAATCCCATGGTCCGCAGACCATGGGTAGGCCTATACAAGTCGACACAACTTACATAAAAGAAGGGAAAATCCATTTATGACACTTGCTATCTACGCGCTCCATGGTCATAACTTGCAGAGACTTTACACTTTACATACAAAAACTTGGGCTTTCAGCCCCAAAACTTGGGCTTTTTCCCCCAAATTGACCTTAAGTGACACTATCCCAACAAGCCACCAACACAAATATCGTGACTCACCGTCGAGTCACTCTGCAGGTGAAGAGATCTTACTACGAAGACCTCCCAAGTCCACTTGCACTATTGCAACTTTAGCTATACACTGCGTAGCTACCTACTTGACCTGCTCCACCAGTTACTCAGTTACTGATCCTCCGCTATCTTCCTAGATCTTCTACTATGTTCTCTGCAGGCTTGTCAACTTCTCCCCAATGGTGGCAGAGATCATATAGGCCTCATCCATCCAAGGCCCCAATATGGCCTTGAGGACTGCCTCTTTTTGCTGCGCTACTTCCACCTGTTCTTGCAGTTGCTTTGCTTCTTGTAGCTTTGATAATCTCTACGTGACAACAATGGTGCACGATGTTGCCTTTCCTTCATCATATTGCTGCTGCAGTTCTCGGGCCTCTATGTTCAACCTCTGCAGGTTAGGATCTTCCTGCAGACTCGTGATTAGCTCCATAGACTGCTCGAAGAGCGCAGTGCATTCGGCCACCACGGCATCTACTGCAACGACTCCATCCCTCACAACAACTTCACACTATTCTTTGACCTCTTGTGGAGCTGAAGGTTGTGTCTTCAAACTCAAGCTCTATAATTTTCATGTTCATCCCAAACTAAACCTTTTCCATCTCGATCTTCACATCGCGCACACCTGCAACCAACTTCCATATCTTCGCTTCCATAGGTGCTTCTTCTGGGATATGCAATTCCGGAACGGTTCTACATGCTTCAGCTACTACTGCGGTGGTGTATTCGTCTTCTCCTTGATCTGAAAATGGGGCATTAAATGCTTCTTGTAAGCTTACAAGAACCTCTCCCACTTCCAAAGCTTAAAAATTCCCAAGACAACTATGATTAACCAATGAGGAATTAAGAATGTGCTTGACAATAAGGTGTATGCTTATGTTTGTTTTAAATTGTCTATGTGTTGTAAATTGATTTGCTTAAACTGATATAAAACATATAACAATGGAACAATGTAGCAAATGAACATCACACATAAGACAACAAGTTTAATATGGAGTTCACCCAAAACTCTTGGGCTACGTCTCCTTGAGCTCTAGTCAACTCAACTAGGCTCTATGGGATTATGGCAATAGTTCTTTTACAAGCTCCACACTCAACTCCACTGGTTTACACAGAACTCAGTGGGCTTAGAACACCATCTTATCCCTAGCTCTTGAAGCTCTCAGCCCTCTGGCTCTCGACTCTGGCTCTCGCTCTAGCTCTCAGCTCTGTCTCTTGTCTCTCAGCTTTGGCTCTTCGGCTCTAGCTTCTCTGAGCTCTTTCTCTCAACCTCTGCGTGCCTCAACAATCTGCTTGACCTCCAAGCCACTCCCTCAGCTGCTCTGCACATCAGCTCTCGTTAGATTTTCTCTCTCTCTCGTCATGTGCATGCCTCGGTAATCTACTTGACCTCCAAGCGACTCCCTCAGCTACTCTGCGCATTAGCTCTCGTTAGCCTTGCTCTCTCTTTCATCCTCTATGTGCCTCAGTAATCTGCTTGACCTCCAAGCGATTCCCTCAGCTGCTCTACATATTAGCTCCCATTAGCCTTGCTCTCTCTCATGTAAATTGGCTCTCTGGCTCTCTTTGAGGCATTTTTTTGGCTTTCTGGCTTCCCCAACCATTTTCTTTGCGTATAATCATCCGTCCGTGGCTCTGCGCATTCTCTGCTCATTGTTAGTTCGACCGTCCATCTAGCTCTGTGGCTTCAAACACATCATTGTCAGCCAAAAACGTCTGCTTGCAACATGGCATGATGATCTGGAGTGGTTACAGGGGATTCGGGGCCTTCTCTTACGCAAAAACCCAAAAATGGAGAAAAATCCATTACACAGAGTTACTGGAAAATACACTGTCGGGCATGAATTCTAGACGTGAAATTCTATCAAATCGTCCCTAAAAACCTTATCGGGTCCGCCATTAGGCAGCATATCGCATCGCATAGGTGGATTTGGCAAAACCTCGAATACATGGGAAAACACTGAAAAACCTGTCAAAATGCTTTCTATCGGAGTTCAAATATTATTGCATTCACCCTATAATCATATCGGGTCCGCCTTCAGCCGCTATCGCAAGCCCCACCATTGATCTGTGTGATCTCTGATCCAACGGTTGATATTCATTTTCAGGTGGCTTAGGAGTACAGAGGTTACCTACCCGAAAAGGCAGTTTCTCTCTCTCCTTCGCCAGCCATGCGTTGGCTATTTATGGGATCGAGCGGAGCTATTCCAATACCACTTATCGCCTAAGGCCCACCCAAAATCTTGCTTACGGAACTCAAATAATATAGGGCTGCTTCTAAAATTCCTTTCGGGTCCGGCTTTATTGCTTCGAGGCATTTTCCTTTGTATTTCGGCTTTTCTATCGAAATTTGTTAATACACAGAAAACCCGACAAATACCCATTTTATCGGAACTCAAAATTTATAAATTGCGCTTATAAAATCCGTCGGGTCCGGCGATCTCGAGTTGCATGTTATCGCCTCTTTATATTGTTGCGATGCGATGATGCGAAGCGATATATCGCAATCACATGTCGCACAGCCCCGGGGGTCCTTCCCTTACCTCCTGGCATCACCGACGCTGATCCGCCGATCATCGCAGTCGCATGTCACATTAGCCCGGAGTCCCGTCATTGGGCGAAGGCTTACCTCCGATGCAATAAGTCGGAGGTCGTAGTCAGAGGTTCCTTCCTCCTCCGCATTAAGTCCTCCTCTTGACCCATCTTCGATGCGATTTCCCTTTATAAGGGTTTTTTTTGCCATTTTTGAAGATTTTGCCTCTTTTTTCAAAGAACAAAGGGCAACTTCTTTCTGCGATAACTTCTGCCTCCGAAGTCTATTTTAGTCCATTCAATTTGTAGTAGATTCAAAAGGAAAATATCTCTGCAATGGGGCTATTTCCAAGAACATCCTTGGACTTCCATTTTCCTCTGTGATGAGCACTTAGACTTAGAAGTCTATCCAAAATCCATTTTGGATCATGCCTTCCCACTAAAAGAACTTTTGGTCTCCAAAAGACTGATATACTGATCTGGACAATACATGAGAGTAACATCACCCTCTTCTTTCAGCCTCCATACACTATCTTGCATAGTGCCTCTGAACCAAAGCCTTTGACCACTCTCCTTCCTGGATGTGCTCGTCCTCCTGGGAAGAACTACCTTCCTCCTTGCCTTCCTGCAGAAATCCTGCTTTGATGGTCACAGAAGGTAGTTTGAACTTTTCTGCCCTGATCATTGATCTAAGGTGGCTCAAACAAATGTGAAGTACACCTCACAAAATTCTCATTTGTACTTGTTTGAAAAGTTGTCAACAATAATAGAAACACAGACAACAAACGGATGGACTAAACTCCTGCTTCACAAAAGAAATAGATTTCACATCTTGTGAACACCTCCATGTCTTACATCTGCATACAAATGATGGATTACACAACAAGGCCACAAAACATGCCTTTAAAACAAATGACCCTTCAAGTCAAGCATATAGAAAAAGACCATTAGGACTCTTTTTCAAAAGATGAAACACTTCATTATTATCTCCATCTTGGAGACCAAGTTAACTTCTCTCAAGTCAACATTACATACATGTTTACAACAAAGCAATCAACCCTTCAAGTTAATTACACATACATGTTCAAAAACAAGGAAAACATCAACATCCCTGTGTTCATGCATCTCATGCTCATGCATGCATTTCATCCTTCAACTTTCGCTTAAGCACACTATACTTTCAAAGCTGAAATGAGCATAGTGTTGTAGCCACAAAGTGAGCCTCCTACTCAACTTTTGCATTCACCTTCTTGGTAGAAACCTGCAACTTGCATCTCATCAACAAAGACATGCAAATAGATGCATCAAAAGACATGCAATTTTTAATTGGATAAGAACTCTAACCATTTCTTACCAATCCATTTCAAAGGTCTTTCCTTTGTCTACACATCGGCTTCAACATGTGAATCATCCTGAGATACATCATTCATGGAAACTTCCTTTCCATTTCTGCCATTTTCTCTTTCCACCTTCTTCAGCTTTTGTGGAAGCATTGTTGGATTCAGAGTCCAACATTTTGCAGCAACATTTCCTTGCTTATGGCAGTAAGTGCAACACATGTGCATCCTCTTGACAACATGATTTGCCTTGTCCAATGGACCTTTGGCTTCTTGCTTCTTTTCCTTCAAAAGTTTCATGTATGTGGCCATTCTTTTCTAACATCTAGAAACATGATGGTTATCCAAACCACAAAAGGAACATGCAATTCTTTTCAAATGCTTATATGGAAATTTACCATCCTTTACATAATCAAAAGGAATATGTTTAGAACCATATTTATACCTTCCTCTTTCACCTTTATTGCCTTCATGAGGAGGTGAAGCAAATGAAGAGGTGGCTCCTTTTGGAACATCATCGATCTCTTCAAGGTTGTCAGAGTTTCCACAACTCTCTGGTTCAAGTGTGTGCTTCTGAACACCTGCATCCTACAAATGATATTTCAAGCTATTGCATTCCTTCTGAATACAATATTCACACTCTTGAGGTAGAAGACCTGCAATGCAACTCCTTCTGGAGTTGTTTCAATGGCCTTCATGGCAGCTTTGGAACTTTCTCCATAAGGTTTTCCATAGCCAAGACCCAAATATTTAGGCCTTTCCTAAACTATTATTGGCTCAACAATGCCTTACGCATGTTTACCCAAGCCTTTTCCTTCATAGCCCATCTTGGACATTAGCTTGGAACCTATGCCTCTAGTATGTTTTTCAAAAGAACCAATATGAGCATTCTTAGAAGAATTTGAAGACAAACTAGAATGGTTGACCTCTTCTTCAAGCTGATACTTGACCAAGGCTTCTTTGGCAACAAAGAGCTATGACTCCAACTCATGCATCCTTTTCAGGTTCATATTTGCAATATGAAGTTGCCCCTCCATTTCTTGCAATTTGTCAGAAATCAACTGCTTCTCTTCCTTCATGGAATTCAACTACTCTTTAAGTATGTTTCTCTTCCTTCCATCCTCATACATTTCTCTCACCTTGTCCATCATGATGAACAAGTCTTGCTTCATGTCTCCATCAAAGAGTCTTGTGATGAAGGAGGAATTTGAGGATACACTTGTAGAAGTTGTCATTATGCCAATGAACAAAAGAACTTCAAACAAGATTAATAAAGAGCTTATTTAAGTAACCTTTTGCAACAAACCTCTTGTGCTTCAAGGATTGCTTTGAGGTCCTTTGGGATAGAAGAATGCCTTCAGCCTTTCTTCCTTCTTGTCCTTCCTGGACTGAGCTATCAATAGATTTCCCTTCACATCTGCAAACTCAAACAATAGTCAATCTACACACAAGCATACAATCAATCAGAAAATCAGTCCCTAACTGTCAAACACCTTTCATACAAGCAATCTTTGCTCTGTCAATCAAGCATTCTGAGCTGATACCACTTGCTCTGGTATAACCTACTTTGATATCACCTTCTTTGAAGGTATGGTTAACCAATCTTAAGTTCTGATACCACCTGATCTGAAAATGGGGCACTAAAGGCTTCTTGTGAGCTTACAAGAACCTCACCCACTTCCAAAGCTTAAATATTCCCAAGACAATTATGATTAACCAATGCGGAATTAATAATGTGCTTGACAATAAAGTGTCTGCTTATATTTGCTTTCACACTGTCTATGTGTTGTAAATTGATTTGCTTAAACTGATATAAAACATATAACAGTGGAACAATGCAACAAATGAACATCACACATAAGACAACAAGTTTAATATGGAGTTCACCCAAAACTCTTGGGCTACATCTCCTTGAGCTCTATTCAACTCAACTAGGCTCTCTGGTATTATGGAAATAATTCTTTTACAAGCTCCACGCTCAACTCCACTGGTTTACACAGAACTCAGTGGGCTTAGAACACCATCTTATCCCTGGCTCTTGAAACTCTCAACCCTTTGGCTCTCGGCTCTAGCTCTGGCTCTTCGGTTTTGGCTTCTCTGAGCTCTCTCTCGGCCTCTGCATGCCTCAGTAATCCACTTGACCTCCAAGTGACTCCCTCAGCTGCTCTGCGCATTAGCTCTCGTTAGCCTTACTCTCTCTCTCGTCCTCTGCATGCCTCGGTAATCCGCTTTACCTCCAAGCGACTCCCTCAACTGCTCTATGCATTAGCTCTTGTTAGCCTTGCTCTCTCTCTTGTAAATTGGCTCTCTAGCTCTCCTTGAGGAATTTTTTTGGCTCTCCGGCTTCCCCAGCTGTTTTCTCTGCGTATAATCATCCCTCTACGGCTCTCCGCATTCTCTGCTCCTTGTCAATTCGACTGGCCATCTAGCTCTGTGGCTTCAAATGCATCATTGTCGGCCAAAAATTCCCGCTTGCAATGTGGCATGATGATCTGGAGCAGTTATAGGGGATTCGGGGCCTTCTCTTAGGCAAAAACCTGAAAATGGAGAAAAATCCATTACATAGAGAGTTACTAGAAAATACACAGTCGGGCATGAATTTCGAACATGAAATTCTATCAAATCGTCCCTAAAAACCCTATCGGGTCTGCCATTAGGCAGCACATCGCATCGCATAGGTGGATTGGGAAAAACCTCAAATACATGGGAAAATAATGAAAACATGTCAAAATGCTTTCTATCGAACTTCAAATATTATTGTGTTCACCCTATAATCATATCAGGTCCGCCTTCGGTCGTTATCACAAGCCCCACTGTTGATCTGTGCGATCTCCAATCCAACGGTTGATATTCATTTTCGGGTGGCTTAGGAATACAGAGGTTACCTACCCGAAAAGGTGGTTTCTCTCTCTCCTCCCCCAGTGACACGTCGGCCATTGTATGGGATTGGGCGGAGCCAGCCCAATACCACTTACCGCCTAAAGCCCACCCAAAATCCTGCTTATGGAACTCAAATAATATAGGGCCACTTCTAAAATTCCTTTTGGGTCTGGCTTTATCGCTTCGGGCCATTTCCTTTGTATTTCGGTTTTTCTATCGAAATCCGCTAATACACAGAAAACCCGACAAATACCCTTTTATCGGAACTCAAAATTTATAAACTACACTTATAAAATCCGTCAGGTCCGGTGATCGGAAGTCACATGTTATCGCCCCTTTATATCACTGTGATGCGATATATCGCAATCGCATGTCGCATAGCCCCATGGGTCCTTCCCTTACCTCGTGGCATCGCCGATGCCGATCCGCCGGCCATCACAGTCACATGTCGCATTGACCCGGGGTCTCGTCATCGGGCGAAGGCTTACCTCCGATGTGATAAGTCGGAGGTCGTAATCGAAGGTTCCTTCCTCCTCCACGTTAAGTCCTCCTCTCAACCCATCTCCAATGCAATTTCCCTTTATAAGGGTTTTTTTTTGCCATTTTTGAAGATTTTGCCTCTTTTTCCAAAGAACAAAGGGCAACTTCTTTCTACAATAACTTCTGCCTCCGAAGTCCATTTTAGCCCATTCAAGTTGCAGTAGATTCAGAAGGAAAAGATCTCTGTGATGGGGCTATTTCCAAGAACATCCTTGGACTTCCATTTTCCTCTGTGAGGAACACTTAGACTTAGAAGTGTATCCAAAATCCATTTTGGATCACTCCTACACCTTCTTCCAGGCTTCTAGCGCATTTGTCTTCTCACTGAATATATGTTCGTTGTTGATTTTCTGCTCACTGATCATGCATAGTGCGCACTGCTCTCAGGCCTTAAGCTCTTCAATGACACCTGCTTGTAGGCTGTGAAGGAATTCACTGGGGAGCGCGGCCAAGTTGAGGCCAACGTTCATCAGCGCTTTGACAGTAGCCTTGTCATATTTCGCCTCCACGCTTAAAACTCCATCCGACAGTGCACCTACCCAGAGATCCAAGGATCGAACCAACTATGCGGCTTGAGTGGTCCTTGGCGCCAAACTAGTTGATGCCACGCTACTTTATCCTGCACCTGTCTACAGTCTAGTGGCTTGGATCTGCAGCTCGCGTAGACCCATATGAATGGCACTTAATGTCTGCTTCTATTGTTTCTCAAACTGCTACAGCAGTTCCCCTGCCATATCCCTTACCTTATCCCCAATGTCATCCAAGTCACCTTCTATCAAGGTGATCGGGTCTAGGGACGACTTAGTGGCCTTAGTCTTCTTCGGTGGTACTTCTTTTCCCTATTCCCTATTTCATTTCACTCGGAAGGGAGTGATTTCTAGGTCTCCACCGCCCTATTATGATTGCTCGTCATCCTCCGTCTATGGTGAAGGGGATTCTAGCTCCTGCCAGAGCCGTGCTCTTCCTGGTCTGCTTGTTCCTTGGCAGCGTGCTCTGCTTCTGCGCGTGCCTTCTCCTCAGTCTCCTTCTTTTGCTTTTCAGCCAACTACTGAACTTTCAATCTGGCCGCTATTTTTTTATTTTATTTTATTTTTTTGCGAACTTACGAGTCCTGGTGGAAAAATCTAATGTTGTGCTTTAGTCTGCTTGCCACCGACCGAGGACCGCTACAATGGCATCATTTGTCATGAGGTATGGTAAATCATACCACTTTTGTTTTGTGTCCTTTCACACCCGAATGGAGATACAGTGGAAGTTCCCTTTGAACTCCATGTACCTAGATAGCTGCTCGAAGACAGTTGGTGACAACCATGGATTTTGGTTGATGTCCATATTAATGCTCATCTCCATCAATACCCAAAACACCTTGCTCTCCCAGTGATCTAAAAATGGGCACTAAAGGCTTCCTGTCAAGCTTACAAGAACCTCTCCCACTTCCAAAGCTTATATATTCCCAAGATATTATGATTAACCAAATGCGAAATTAATAATGTGCTTGAACATAGGTGTATGCTTATATTTGTTTTAAAAATATCTATGTGCTTCAAGTTCACTTGCTTATGCTGATATAAAATACATATGACAGTAAGTAAAACAACAAATAAGCAACACACACATAGTAGCAAGGTGCAGCAATAAAACAACACACATAACAACAATATTAATTTTGAGTTCACCCAAAACTCTTGGGTTACGTCTCCTTGAGCTCTAGTCAACTCAGCTAGGTTCTCTGGGATTATGGCATCTATTTTTCTACAAGCTCCACACTCAACTCCACTGCTTTACACAAAAACAAAGGGCTTAGAACACCATCTCATCCCTGGCCCTGAAACTCTCGACTTTCTGGTTCTGGCTCTGGCTCTGGCTCTCACTCTGGCTCTATCTCTCGGCTTTGGCTCTGACTCTTGGCTCTTAGCTCTGGCTTCTCTGAGCTCTCTCTCGGCCTCTGTGTGCATCAATGGTTCGCTCAACCTCCAAGTGACCTTTAGCAACCTTCCAGCGACCTTTAGCAGCTTTGCTGCCTGGCAATCGTGCCCTCTGGCTTTTCGCTCTCTCAGCTAACAACTCTCCTTCAGCAACCTCCTGCTCTCGCCAGCTCCCTTGTCAATTGGGCCTTCTGGCTCCTTTGAGTAATTTTTCCGGCTCTGCGGCTTCCCCAGTCATTTCTCTGCGTGTCATTATTCCTATGTGACTCTGTGTTTTCTCTGCTTCTTGTGTGTTCGACTGGCCATTCGGCTCTGTGGCTCTCAAATGCATCATTATATGCAAAAATGCCCGCTTGCAGTGTGGCACAGTGATCAGGAGCAGTTACATAGGCTTTGGGGCCTTCTTCCAAGCAAAAACTCAAAAATGGACAAAAATTCCAATACACAGAGAATTTCTGAAAATACACTATCGGGCGTGAAATCCGAACTTCAAATTCCATGAAGTCACCCCTATAAACCCTATTGGGTCTGCCTTTAGTCGCATATCGCATCGCATCGTTGCATGTCCAAAACCCCAAATACACAAAAATACATTGAAAATCCGAAAAACCCAGATTTCAAATTTTATGCAGTCGGGGCCATAATCCCTATCGAGTCTGACCCTTATCAGCATATCGCTATCGCAAATCGAATTGGCCCTGACATCGGGGTTCGTCGATCATCGATCGCTGATTAAATCTAGACCGTTGATCTACTCCCAAATCAGGTGGTCCATATCGCATCGCATATTGCATTTCTAACGACCTGGGGGTTCTGTCCATTGACTACACCGATTTGTCGATCCGATCATCGCATATCGCAATCGGCTCATCGCTTTAATCGTAATCGGCTTACCGCTCTGTTATGGGTCCTTCCCTTTTGGGTGTGCCGACTGCTGATCCGTCGATCGGCCGATCACAATCACTCCATCGCATAGCCCAGGGTCCCGATATCACATGTGGGCCTATCTCCAATGTGATAAGTCGAGGGTCGCAGTCAGGGATCCCTTCTGCCTCTGCTTTAAGTCCTCCTTTTTGCACATTTGATCCAGGTGGATATTGGTGGCCACCTGCCAAGTCCATCTGGACCCCCATCATTGTCTCTTTCAGCATTTTCAGTTTCCTTAATTGTAGCACAACTTACTATTTTTAGCAGTTTTTCGGGTCTCGAACTTCCGAAGCCGTTTTGAGGCCCTAAACGACATTTTTTTGGGGAATCGAGGGGCAACATGGATCCTTGGAATGGACCGATGTTTCCCATTCCAACAATGGTAGTTCTCGGATAGATCTTTCTAACGAGCTATCATACGCGTCAAACGGAGATCGTATGCCAAAGTTACGACCCCGGGAAATTGATGTACCAATTTACCCAATACGGGGCCCACAATTTGGCGTTTCATCTTCTAAGGGTCGGTTTTGGAATGTGAAGGGTTTTCCTTTGTTTCTCAATAATAAATAGGCCTTCGAGCCTCATTGTAACAGAAGTTCAGAACAGTTCAGAGACATGTAGCCACACATCTCTTCTCAGAGATAAGCTACCATCGTCCTAGCTGGTTTATTTCCAATTCTGGTTTTAAGCATATTTC
>APFE031248330.1:121214-135628 GCA_000404065.3 Pinus taeda | reverse complement strand
GGTTTATTTCCATTTCTGGTTGTAAGCATATTTCGGTATTTTCCATTAATGAAATGAAGTATTATTTCCGCTGCATCCCTTTATTTATGGTTATCGCATCTCTGTATTTATGGTTATCTCTGTAATCTATTGCGTTCTTGTTTAAATCCGGATCAACATTTGCAATGTGATTTCCTTTAGAAAGAATTTATTTCTCCTAAGTCCCATTTAATAAGAAAATGCCTCCTTTTCAAAGGACAATGGGCAATTTCTTTTTACAATAGCTTCTTCATTTAAGTCTATTTACGCCCATTCAAATTGCGTTAGATTCAGAATGAAAAGATCTGTGTAATGAGACTATTTCCAGGAGCATCCTTGGACTTTCATTTTCCTCTGTGAGGAACACTTAGACTTAGAAGTCTATCCAAAATCCATTTTGGATCACCCAGACTCGCTCAGTGTCCTTTGTGGCCCATAGCGAAGCAAACTTCGTTGCTTCTAGAAAATCTGGTACGATCGAAGGAAATTGGTTGTCCTCCGGCAACTTCCACGCGACCAGCACAATCGAAAGTAAGAGCCATGAGTAGTGAAACATCTTGCTTTGGTCATGTGCCTCCCTACAGTTCGTGAGGAACTCGCTGCGTAGGTAGCGTGCCCAGTTGAATTGTATGCCCTCTGCACATTGGGCCGCTAGTGAAACAACTGGTGCCGACAACTTGTCCATGCAGCACTTTCTCATTATTTTTCCAGCCAAGATCTAGGCAGCCACCTTCACTGCAGGGTCGATTATGCTTGAAATTGAATACCCATGCAGCTTCTTGACAAGCTTAAACTTGTCCTTCATCCGCTCGGCGAGGTCGCGCTTAGCCGTCTTTTCACCAAATGCCTTGGCCGGATTTAGTCCTGAATATGGTAGTAAGGTGATCTTATGGATCAAGATGTCAGTTATAAGGAGTGTATCCTCCAACCACAAGCACCCATCGTGCACTAGGCACAATAACTGTTTGATAACATTCAAATTTATGGGAGTGCAGTGGTAATGCGCACCCATAGTAGATTCAACAATCCTACCTTTTCCACCCCACAAATCCACTTCACTAGCTCTAGCGCAGTGACACCAGACTCCTTGTAGAATATTCGTTGCATGAAATGATCGGTAGCCAGGTGGGGGAACCGCTCAGTGTCCCCCAAGTCCCAATATTTAAGCTTCAAATGTGGGACATGCGCCAAGCGCGGACCTTCAAACGTGATATTCTCTGGCAGCAGGGGTGTATGAAAGAGAAAATTTCCTTTGGGACCTTCACCTTTCCTAAGCGTGGAGGGATGTATTCCGATAGCTTCAATATAGGGTCTAACCCCTCAATAGCTATGTCTTTCGTGCCCTCATCGCCCTCCAGGTCCACCACTTTTCCCTTTTCCTGTGCAGTTGGATTTTATTTTCTCTGATGTTTCCTTGGTGACTAGCGCATAGACAATGTCTTCCTCTGTTTATCTTTCTTCAACTTGGGGACCTCACTTGTCGATGTAGGCTTTGGCATAGGCAACCTCGGCAACTTCGGCACTGCTATAGGAATCTCCATACTTACGACCTTAGGGGTAACTCCCTCAGAGGCAATAGACCCTCCAACACTTGCAGTTTCCACGGGTGTAGACATGAAGCTGTGAATGAGTTGTTGGGTTTCCTCAGGTAACTTGTCAAACACAGAACTAGCCACCAAGTCCTCAAAGAATGCACTGTTCATGCACACAAGGTAGCACGACACATAAACTCTCAAAATGCAAAGTGTCTCTCATTGGACGACCATCTATAATTTATAGGCAAATTCAAATTCAAATTCGACTGTTCCCCCCAAAATCCACTCATAAATGTTAGATTGGCAGCAGATTTTCAAAGATCTCTCTCTTAAATTCAGCCTTAAATGCCGGCCCCCGCTCTTCTTAGCCGTTTTCTCACTGTCAAATCATGAACAGTGGCGATAACAATCACTTTTTGGCTATGTTGCATAGTCTCTTGTTCTATAGCACAGCTCCCTTTGCGCGTCTGCTGATACTATGACACTTTGCTATTCCGCGTAGGCCCATCATCGCACAACTCTCCAACCCAGGAACTGTAGTTTATAGTCTCGCGCCTCCTTGTAGCTACCTGAAGCGCTAAGAATATTCTTACCATCATATAGTCATCTAGCTAGATCCCTGGTGTATGGCTTCAATCGGTTGCCATTTACCTTCTCGATAAATGGTTCTCCATTCAATTTCACAAGTTGAACTGCTCCACCATCAGTAATCTCCTTGATCGCATATGTCCCCAGCCAATGCATTTGAAATTTTCCTAGAAATTTATCAAACTTTCTGTCATATAATAAAACTAAGTCGTTTACCTTGAAGGTGCGCAGTTTGACGTGCCGATCGTGCCATGCCCTTTCATGCTCCTTTTGAACTTGTTGATGGAAACCAACTTAGAATCTATCTTCTTCCAGCTCTGTCAGCTACGCGAGCCTCTCTTCTAAGGCTCTGCGGTCTACTATTCCTGTGAACGCCACTATCCATAGACTATGCACAATGTACTCCATCAGCATCACAACTTCTACGCCATAGACCAGTCGAAAAGGTGTTTTTCCAGTCATATTTTTACAATTAGTTCCCATAACACCGCTAGTACGTGCACATCCCAATCATTCCTCTGTGCATTTCAAACCTTTGTCACCGCATTCTCCAATATCTAATTAAACGCTTCCAATGTCCCATTAGCCCGAGGGTGATATGGCGTGCTCTTTTGATGATAGACTTGGAATTCCTCCATTAGCGCGTTGATCGTTTCATTAAGGAAATGTGTATCGCGATCACTCATCAACAACTTCAGGCAACCAAACCTGGTCAGCACATATTCAAACAAGAAATTCACTATTATTGCCCCTGTACAATCCTTTACAGGCTACGCCTCTACCCATCTAGTCAAATACTTAGTCGCGATGATGATATACCGCGCACCCATCTTCTTTCCTAGAGGCTGAATCGGCCGTACAAAATCAATTGCCCAATTTTCAAAAGGTTACAATGACACTTATGGATTCAAAGCCAGCTCATTCCTCCGTGATGACTTGCCCGTCTGCTGACATGCATTGCATGCCATACAATATGCTTTTGAATCCTTATGCACTGTTGGCCACCACGATCCAATGCGTAAAATCTTCTGCAATGTTTCTTTTCCTTCATAACGGCCTCCTGCGGCCTCTCCACAAGCTTTGGCTATGATGTTACTTCGTTCAAACTCAGGAACATAACATCGCAATATCTCATCCGCTCCCATCTTATACAAGTGACCTACAATAATAGAAAAATCTGTCGCGTGCACCACCAATTCCTTCTTCTATTGACTAGTGTAACCTTCTAGAGTCGTTCCTATAGTCAGAAAGTGTATGATGTCTCCAAAATGATTATCTGTTACGCACACTGCAAAGAGCTATGCGTTAGGTAGTCCTTCCTCCAAATTAGTGGGCTCCTCGCCTGTTTCAATGCGCGACAGATGATTCGATCCTGCATTCAATCGCTTTGGCTTCACACTGACTTTGAAAATAATATTCCTGAAACAACAACAACCATCTGCATATTCTACCCCCAAACACAGGCTTGTTGACCAGGTACTTTAATGCAGAATGGTCTGTGTACATCTTAAAGTGTTCGCCTAGAAAGTGGTGTTTGAATTTCTAGAGTGCGTACACCATAGCCAAACCTTCACGCTCTGCCATCGAATAATTCTTCTCAGCCTTAGATAAATTCCTACTTGCAAACGTGATAGGGTGATCCAAATCTCCCTCACTGTCCTGTTTCAGTACTACTCCCAAAGCAATACATAACGCATCCACATGAACATGAAATTCCTTCTTCCAATCCAAGAATACTAGCATCAACGCAGTAACCATATTTTCTTTTAACACATCCAAGCTCTGCTGACATTCTTCATTCCAACATAATGTATCATCTTTCTTCAACAATTTTTCTATCAGCGCGGTAATCTTGGCATAACCCTTGATGAAATTTCGGTAATAACCAGTATGCCCCAACATTGTGCGCAACTGTTTGACACTTCTTGGTGCCTCCAAATTTATTAAAACCGCGATCTTAGCTAGATCCACCATTAATCCTTGTCTACATACTACATGACCCAACAAGATTCTGAAAGGGATGCAAAATAGACACTTCATCAAGTTTAGCGTGATTTGATACCTCCGGCTTGTATCCAACATAAAGTGAAAACTAGCTACATGGCGTTTTACCAACCCAAACACCGTCCAATCGTCAAAGTATACCTCCAAAAACGTGTGAATGAAGTCCTTGAACGTCGCGATGATTACACGCGAAAATATCGTCTGCGCGTTCTTCAGCCCAAAAGGCATTACAGTATACTGAAAGCATCCCCACTCGGTCGTGAAGGTTATCATACTCTTGTCTTCTAGCACGATCTTGATCTGATAGTACCCCAAGAACCCATCAGTGAATGAATATGCTTCCTGTCTTCCTACATTATCCATTACTTCATCGGTGAACGGAGTTGGAAAGGGGTCATGCACGCAAGCATCATTCAACTTCGTGAGATCTATGCATATCCTTATTTCATCCTTCTACTTATTTTATTGAACGACCATAACACTGACCCAATTAGACTCCTCCACTAGTTCAATGATTCTCGCTGCCAACATTTTGTCCAATTCTAAGTGGACCCTTTATTTTTACTTAGGATTGAGGTGATTTGGCCTTTGTTTCACAGGTTTCGCGTCGGGTTTCAACATTATCTTCATCACTCCTAAATCACCTATTATCCCTTTTGGGTCTAAAAAATTTGTAGGGAACAAATCCTGGTACTCGCAGAGCAACTCAATGACCTTATCCACCGCAGCAGCATCCCAGTAGTCCCCTAACTTTGCAAACTTTGGCTCTGCCTCTATCCCAATGTTCACTTGTCTCGCTTTCAGTGGCGCGAAGATATCTGGATTCTCTATCTATGACCCCTCAACTTCGTGGTGACCTTTTATCTCTGGGATATTAATGTTCATTTGATCCTCCTCTTCTTCTTCAGCAATCATATTGTAGCACTCCAATGCATGGCGCAGCTGGGTGGTCCAATCTGGTTGAATCAAATCCAAGGGAACCTTGTAGATTCGGAAGATCGCTGCCTTGACCTCCTGCAGTGCTTCATCAATGCACTCGAATCCATCCTCAAAGCTGAATGTCATCAAGAATCCCTGTCTCAAATTATCCCATTCGTCCATGTCGTGGTGGAGCTCTGTTTCCAAGTACCAATTCATTGGTATCATGTCTAAAGTGTGACAGAACAAATGCACCCACTCCAGTTGCGATTATGCTCCATAAGCATCAGTCCATTTCGCCAAGTGCTCACACAAATCACTCCTTCCATCGTATTTCTCTATCAATTATAGCTTTGGGTGACGAAACTGCACCCTCATCAGTCTTCTGTAGTTGCGCCATCCATCGAAATTGTCTTTATGCATACCCCACCATCTTGTAGGCGTAGCACCAAGTCCAAGGCTTGGAAGTGATGCTTCTCTGGAACTTCCCTTTCAAATGCATCCAAAACTATATCAACGTCAGTTAAACCATCATAATAAGGCAGACTTATTACCTCCGACAATACACATCGCAACGATTTGGTTATCATGTTACATTGTAGCATAGACACTTTGTGCAATTGATTTTGCCAGTGTTCCAATTCCTCATCTGAATCCGATGTGCAGGAGCTCTCACGGTCCCATGAAATACGTCCATCAGCTGTTGGATTCACCCAATCTTGATCTCGCACCATTATCTTATAAATCTAGTCCAAATCATCATCACTTTCATAATTGCGGACTGGTTCAATATAGTGCAGTCCTTTTGCAAGGTCCAATGATACTACTATGCGGAGCGATTTTCTTTCAAATGACATCATCCACTTCTTCAAATTGATCACCCCATTCATGTTGATAGCCTAGTTGATCCCAAGGAAAGTAGGGTAGAAATTGTTATCATCGGCAATCTCTATTACTTTGAAATTTGCCAATGCGCTCGAGCCTTCAATATCGACTGTGACTCCCTGTAATCTCCTCACGGGGATAATATTTTGTTGATTCGCCATCCTCAATTGAATAGGAGACCACTACGGCGTAGGTCTTCCTATTTTCTCCCATGTTTGTTTTGGAAAAACATTCGCATCTAGCCCAAGATCCAAAATAACTTGGTCCATTTCATAATCTCCTATTTGCGCGGTGAGCCTCATCTCACACCCTGTTCTTGCCTTATGCTTACCAATTTTCCTAACAACACGTGGCCCCTCAGGAGCATTACCAACACATTTATTCATCAACTCCTGTAATCCCTTTATGACTTTACTATCGCATAGCAGCTTCATACAGGTCTCCAGAAAGGTAGTAAGCATGGATGGGTCCATTTCTTCAGACTGATTATCCTGACTTCCTGAGGTATATGCCTCGGTGAAGCTTTTCTTTGCTTCCATGAAGGTTTCCTTCACACGCTCCAAATCAAAGCCAACCTCCTTTTCTGGAGCTTTGTGGACACATTCACCTTCTTCAAGCCGCTTTCCCTTATCTTCGCCATTTTTCATTCCACTTCGCAGCACAATATTCACATTGGAGTCCTCTTCGCGGGGTTCAACCCTCATCATCTACAGGTTCTGCGTAGGCTACTGAGGTTGCATCCCCTTTTTGTGCATCTTAGCTATTAATAAAGGGCAGTCTTCTATCACGTGGTCAAACTGGGTATAGTATCAGCACAACAGGCATGTCGAGTCCGTGCATTCTAATGCGTAGTGTCCTGGACCTCCATAATTGTAGCAAATAACTTGCCCCCAACTTCTCATAGGTCCTCCTTCGCCTCGGCCTCGCCCGCGCCCCTAATATCCTCCTTGCATCCCCCCAACGCCTTAATCTGGAGGCTGATTTTCTCTCTGCATTCGATATGCGGGAGTTCTCTCCATCATTAACTCATAACTATGACAATTGCACTCCTCATGACCCACTGATTTGCAAAAGTTGCAGAAAATCTATTGCAATGTTTGTACAAATTTTTGGAACGAGTGGTAATTATCTATCGCATGTTTTCCAATTACCTGACAGATAACACACCACAACGCGGGCCTTGCTTGAGCTTCCAACCTTAAAGGCATCGGCCCTCCTCTTGTAACATAATTCGTGCAGACAGGGAAATGATCTTTATCATGCCCTTGACTCTTACATTACAAACACCAAATCTCTTCGCACACCTCTGGACAAGCTGCTCTATCCTTCTTCAGACTTTGGAATTCTAGGCAAAGGTTCTGCAACTCCATGTGAATCTGTTGGACTCCCAAAACAACGTTTTGAATTGGTGTCTCACGCAATATCATCACAATCTCCAGGGCCTCTGCCTGGGTCCCAATATTTTGTTGTGATAAAGCAACCCTTAGATGAGGCAAGAGCGAAGCCACAAACCATTCGCGATGCTGCCCATCCGTAAGATTCATGTTAGATTCATGGATCTTGCACTTCAATCTCTAATCCAACTCTCAGGGTGTCTCATCATGCTTCATCATAATCTCCTTGAATCCAACGATCGATTGCACTTCAGACTTGGGCCTACTGAATTCCTTATTCAGCACAGTCTGAATGTCTACCAACGCAACCATCAGGTTATCAGTGCAGTACTTAATGTACCATGTTAGCGTGCATTCCTGTAAAGTAGTAACCAACGTAGCTTCTTCATCTAATCATCTGCAATTCCCTGGGCTTCCCACACAACCTTCGCGAAGAACCAAAACTGGTACGGGTCCTTATTCCCTAAGCCCTTGAAAATGAGAAATTTTACTGAATTAGCCGTATTGAACGATGGTGGAGGTGGTGGTGGTGTGGGCAAAGGTGTATGTGGTGGAGGTGAAGATGGAGGTGGTGTGGGTGGATGTGGTATTCACAGGAACCATCACCTTATTAACTAGATAGTTCTCTGCAGAGAAGCTTGTGCTTCTTCTTCGTCGTCACTCAGAGGAGGCTCAATCAGCGGGCTATCTTAAGGTCTTGTTCCTTTTCTATCCCTAAATAACTTTCCACTTTGCGTAGCTCCAAACATAAAGGTAATTGAATAACCTGCTTTTCGCACGAGCATTTTAATCCAAGCATTCAAAGACCTTAAATACTTACCTCGTAGTCCTTTGAAGAAGCGTTGCTCTACTTCACTGTAGCTAACCGAGGTATCGACTGTGAACTCTGTCACAAATATCTATGATATGATCAAGCCATTGATCGACAACGCATGCGATCTTATCTTCATAGGCTTCCAATCTCCGCACTAACTCCGAGGTCCACATTATCGGACCATCAAGCCTCCACCTTCCTTGGCCATCTGCCAATTTAACGATCCACTTGTATAATTCAACCGGGAAGGAACATAAGAAAACTTGTGTATCTCTGTGTAAAGATACCTGTCCAACCATTGTTCTTTCGTCAATCGCAGGTTCTTATTCTTTTCTGTCGCGAATTCATGGATATTTCTATCCACCCAATCTTCAATTTCTTTCTTTGTTGGATTCCAGTGATGCAGCATCACACATCTCTGTATGCAGATCCCGGTCCCGGCAATGAAAGCATTATCTGTTGGCTTAGGGGGTCTTGACCCAGGCTCAACGATAAGTTTGCCAAAAAAACCCCTACACTACTAGCCCTTTCGACATCAATCCGCGGAGCGCAGACTGAAGTCTTACCTGAGGTAGTATAGGGGGATGCTGGAACCAAGTTTCCGCACCCAAAGATGGTTATGATGTCGTTTTATGCCCTAGACCCGCCTTCGCGCAGATCAGTAAGCCCTTGAGGCTTATCGATATAACTTCCTCTTACCAACCTCTAAACCTTCACGAAGGTCTACGACTGTCTTTTGCGGACCCTAAACAAGTGAACCAATCACTTACATGCCCTTGTAATCACTCCTAAGTCTGTTATTACCCAAATCGGCTTAAGTATCTAATATCGTTATCATGCATTAAGATATTCTTCGCGTAAACAAATATTATTACTTGCGTTCATATAACAATATCAAGCATGCAAAATCACGCATCAATATAGTATTAAATCATACACCCAATATTCATCATGACATAAACACACTTATTCATAACAAAAGTAAAATGACAAAACACATATATTTCTGGAACAATCTATTTATTAATGATCCAGATCTTCTTATAGACTCAAACTACCCTATGCACTCAGCGGGAGGGGTCCACGCACTTAGCTGCGAACTCTACTCTAGGACTCTACTCTCTTAGGCCATTTTATACAATTTCATGGTCCACGAACCATGGGTAGATCTATACAAGCCGACACAACCTACATAAAAGAAGGGAAAATCCATTTATGACACTTACTATCTATGCGCTCTACGATCATAACTTGCAAATACTTTACACTTTACATACAAAAACTTGGGCTTTCAGCCCCAAAGCTTCGGTTTTTGCCCCAAACTTGACCTTAGGGGACCCTGTCCCAACAATTGTCGAATAGATTCAAAGTTGAATGGGGTGGATCTCCGAATGATAGAGCACATGGCCTAGTGGTCCCTGAACTGGGTTGTGGATCACGGTAATGCCACTAGCCTAGTGACCCCTGAGCCAGATTGTGGGTTGTTGTAAATCCAGGATGGTGTTGCTTCGGTGGGCCTAGGAATCCTTGCCAGTGAATGGTAGGATATACGGTAAGGCCAAGAGGTGGTTGCTCTCCGTTGGGCCTAGTAATCCCGGGTTTGGGATATGTGGTAAAGCCTAGAGAGTGGGTCTTGTTATCACCCCAAGAAACTCTCCTACGTTGTAGCTCGGAGATGCTCGGGAACATTACAAATTCAACTTATTGTTGCAAATGGATGAATGGAAAGAATGATGCTTGTTCAAGCCAGATAACCACTTCTACTTTGCTTGACTCCAAACATGAGTGAACACCCCCATACTACAAGGCTTTAGACCACCAATTACTCACAGTTTAAGGGTTGGGTGAGTATGGAGAATACTGACCACACCAGCAGATACACAAGACCTTGTGATGGCCGGCTGCAACCAGTAAAGAGGTCTGCAAATTTAATTCTCTAATGTACAGACAAGATGACAACTCTCTGTCACTAGGTGAAAAGAAACCTGAATAACTCATTCACTGATACATGCAAGACTTTAACACAGAGGTAGGACGACAGCTCCTCTAATGCTAAACATCAAGAGTTCAGGCAAACCGCATATCAGGCACAACCTGGAACATAATAGAAATGGAAAGTGAGTAATTAACAACAAAAGAAGCTTGTATTAGCTGAAAATGAAGACAAGATGCTGCAAGTATCAAAGTAGTTACAGTCTCTAGAAGTTGAACCTTACATCAAAACAATAACCATCCACCTTGATTACATCTTGTTTCTGGGTATATATAGAGTTTCATTACAAAGGCACTCGACCATTCTAAGTATGGAGGGGTCATAACTGACTACCAACCACTTTAACTACTTGATGGAGTCTTTGGTGCATTTACTTGTTTCAATGAATAAATCCAATCTTCTCAGATGCTCTGCTGTCCTCGCGGGCAAGTGGAGTGTCGTATAGGATATAATTCCATATCTGTTAAATGCATTCACCTGCTCGGGCTCTGTCCTTTTCCTTCTTGGCCATACTGTCTATTGAATGCGGTTTTTGAGGAGGAAATGCACCTAGTATTGGTTGACTAGTCACCTTCGTCCTTCGGGAGCACGAAACAGTTAAGAGACGCAGACTGCATAGTAGGTGGACGAGTAGGAGGAAGGAGAAGGGTCGGCCGTCAGATCAGGAGAATAGATGGTAGATATGACTTGGCAGGGGATATTGGAAGAAGCATGGACCGCTGGATCTTGGCGGAACTGATCCAATGGTGGTCGGGCAAGGAGGGTGCGCGATAGTTACCAGGCGAGGACAGAGGATTAAGCAGTAAGCGGTCTTAATCACACCGCCTTTGGGCATTAGGTGGTAAAAGGGTGAGGGCATGTGATTCCATTCAGCGCGTGACACGTAGTGACGGAGGAGAGAGAAAAACCACTCTCCATCGCGCGCTAACATGCCATCGCTTTGTGGGCGCGAAATGAGCGAAGGCTGTTTGATCTTGACAGAACTAATCGGACGGCGGAGGAGTGATTGTACGAGTCGCTTTATCGGGCATGATGGGAGTCGTCGGATCAGGTTTTTCTTTTGGTAGTTTTGGGCCTTTACGTAGGGCGATGTGTAATTGCGATCAGATCGCATCGCAATATCGCATCAGCAGAAGCCGAGGGGCGCAGCCTTTATACACACATGGATGCGACTTGCAATAGCAATTAAACCCGGACCCGATAAAGGAATTAATCGTTTTTAGGACTAATGAAGGGAGAATGAGCGGTGCAAGGGAAGGAGAAAATGACCGTTGTGAGTCTCTTTTAAGCATGACCAAGGACTAGGTTCACTTCCGACCTTTAGAAATCAAAGATATGTAGCAGAGCTAACACTGGCTCCTTCTGGGGATGAGATCCTCCCTGTGAGGTCTCAAGAACTGTAGATCATTGCCTTTCCTATCATACCAGATGAGAAAAATTTCCTAGTGTTCCATTGGGCATGGAGTCTAATTAAGCTTACACTAAAACTGATAAAACAACATATTTACAACTTTAAGGCCTAAAGACCTTAAACAACATAATTTTCAAAACTGCCCATTTACTAGGCCATCAAAATTGTTTCTCCTTCTCTTGGTCAATATGCCTGTCAGTCGGTTCATCAAAGACTTGCAAAATCGGATTTATTTGATCGTCTACCTCAAAGAGTTTTGGACATTTGACCTTATTAGGTAGAGATGGTTTATATTTCACCCCCTCTTTGTATGCTTTCACCCTTGGATGTTCTTCGTGGAAGCTTTTGTACCCTTATTGAATGAAGAGGGCTATTATGTACTTGGCTGTGTCATGTGTGGCCTGAACAATTAATATAAATGGTGAATCTATGTATTCTTGTGTTAGGGACACAAAGACTTCACCTGCTCCTATAGCTTTCTTAGAACAAGCCCCATCTGAGAAAGTGTCCCAAATCTGTGAGCCTTCTTCCTCTGTGATCTAGCAAACTGTCCTTTCAAGCTATGTGGAGGCCAACTAGGCAAGCTTCGGAATATCAAGATTGAGATTATCCATATCAGCCTTGGGCATGGAATCATGGCTGGCTCCAGTGCCTAGGGGGCAACTATGAGGGATTGTCTCTTTAACAGACAGAGAAACATAAGATGATGGGGAATTGACCTCACCCTTTTTGATCACTGCGTTGGGGATAACAACAGGTTGGCCAATTTGCAGATTTGCATAGTCATTAGAAGTTTGGTTGGCTTTAGGCTTAGGCTCTTCAAGGATAGATTTCTTGAAGGACTCTTTCTTCACTGGCTCAATCAGAGGCATGGGTATTCTTGGCTTCTGAATTTCTAACTGAAACGTGACAGAAGAAGGGGAACATTCAAGGCCTCTTACCTCTACAACTAGAACTTTGAAGATGGGATCTGTTGCTGGTTGCTTCAGCTGGTAAACTTGTTGTTCTGCAGGGACAACAAAATCATGAGCAGAGCCTTTGAATAATGACTTCTCATAGGTAGCTTTGGTTAAGAAAGGGGCACTTCCCTTGTCTTCCATACCATGGACCTCATCATCTTCTTAAAACTGCTCTTCTTCCATGACTCTATTATGAAAAAGGGTCTTCACCCTTTGGTCTTCATTGGCATCTCTGTTTCTTCGCAAAATCTGCAACTGCTCCTTTGCTCCTTTATATGGATTTGGATTTGGATTTGCAAAGGTATAAGGAGCTTGTCCTTCCCCTGAATGTTGCTTCACCCTTAATTTGGAAACTTCATAGGCTAATGACTCTATCATCCTGGCCATTTTATTCATATCGAGATCTGAGGATGATGAGGACTCACCCCTCTGTCTTCTCCTTTCAGCATTACCTTCGAACCTTTCTACAACCATGATGTTTGATTCTACTTCTAGGGCTGCATTTTTCATATCAGCCAAAGAAGCACATCTTCTTTCTCTTAAAAGTAGGCAGAAATTAGAGTCAAAAGCATTGGCATAAGTGAGTTTGGCAGAGGTGGGGGTTGGCTTTATCTCAGCTGGTATGTTACTATACATACGATTGAATCTTTTATTAAAATCAGGCAATGATTCCCCATTTTCCCTCTTGAGGTTTCCAAACTCTATATGGTAATATAACAGGTCTTTTTTATCTCGCGGTGCTTCAAAAATACATCATCTAATGCTTCAATGTCTGTTATAGACCTAGGGGCCAGTTCTCTGAACCACTTTCTAGCCTCTCCATTAAGGCTCTGGACAAACACTCTCATCCACACATCATCCTCACTATAAAAAGATTCAAGGTGTTCTTCAGTTGTTACTCCCTCTATACCAGTGAACTTGGGCATATATTTCTGATACTCTCCTGTAGGCATGGCATTCAAAGGAATAGGCAAGACCAGGGGTCCTTACCTAGCAGCTATGATTCTTTCCACCTTCCTAGGTGCCTGTTGGCCCACCATGACTAGGATGGGTGGAAAGACACTAGCAGCTTGGATGGTAGAAAGCAATGAAATAGGTGACAGAGACAGAGGAATATGATGGACTGTATGAGAGGCCTTCTTTGGACTGAAATCCAAAGGGGAACTAAATGAAAAAGAAGCTTTATGAATCTCTGAAGGAATTTTTTCACTAACAATGTTAGGCCCTATATATTCAAAATGTACATCCTCAGTTATAACCTTCTATTGCAGATATACATAAGATTTCTTGGGCTTACCTGATCCTGATGCTCCTTTCTGTGATGTTTTCTTCAGCTTGACAATCTTCTTAGGGTCAAGCACTAGGTCAGCTGGTGATTTTTGAGGATTTCTCTGGGTATGCCTCACAAACTGAGCCAGAACTATAATGTGGAGTCACCACTAGGTTAATCCTCTAGTAAAGTCGCCAGATAGATGATTACAACCGGAAATGTGTCCAGGCTTTGTCTATCATCAAAGTTGGAACTGTGTCGTTTTCCCAGGGAAGCTGAACTTCAATCTCCTCTCCCCGGCAACGGCGCCAATTAATGTTATCACCCCAAGAAACTCTCTTAGGTTGTAGCTCGAAGATGCTCGGGAACGTTACAAATTCAACTTATTGTTGCAAATGGATGAATGGAAGGAATGATGCTTCTTCAAGCTAGATAACCACTTCTACTTTGCTTGACTCCAGACATGCATGAACACCCCCAGAATACAAGGCTTTAGACCACCAATTACTCACAGTTTAAGGGTTGGGTGAATATGGAGAATACTGACCACACCGGCAGATGCATAAGACCTTGTGATAGCCGGCTGCAACTAGTAAAGAGGTCTGAAAATCTAATTCCCTAATGT
>APFE031248330.1:83460-106830 GCA_000404065.3 Pinus taeda | reverse complement strand
AAAATTATTGGGGAGGTACGAGTGGGAGGGGTCTTTATAAGTTTTGATGAAAAAATAGTGATTAAATTTGCATGGGGTTAGGAATTGAACAACATCCAACAATATGGAAAAGTTCTTTGCATTATGGAAAGGATTGGAGGTGGCTATAGAAAATCAAATTCAAAATCTTTCGGTATATGAAGATTTTGTGATCGTCCTTCATCAAATGACTAAGGCTAGAGGTATGATAAGTTCCTCATCTCTCCCTATAAACACAAAGAGCGATTAGTTTTGCTTCGCAATTTGAAAAGATTGAATTTTATCAAATCCTCAAGGAGTTCAATGCTGGAGTGGATGAGCTTGCTAAAAAAGACTCCAATTTGGAAACTATAAAAAAGTGGTATGGGGTTCAACCACTCCCAAGAGACATAAGTTTGATCTTTGGATTATCTCCCATCAAAGGCTCAGAGGCACTATGAATTCCACTATCAATTCAAGGATGGGTATATGGACGTTTCTTAGATCCTCGTTATGCAAGGTGGTTGAAATCTTCAACTCTAATTTCTAGTGATACTCAAATCCCCAGCCTATTTATTTCTTATCATGTCTTATTAATTAGGATCTCAAGTGTTTGGGCTCTCTAATCATTCTGAGACAATGATGTATTTTCCATTTACGTCTCACTTGGTGGAAGGTGGTCTGGTTCTCCTTGATTGCGATGAGGAATGCCTTAGATAGTAAAAAGAATTTATGGAAGTTGATCGACACCTCACTTTTTTCATTCCTCTATCTGGCCAATCTTTGGTTTATTGAGTTATATCTTTGGTGTTTGCTTGGCTCATGTGTAAGAAGGGACCTCTTATGTATATTGATATCCCGGCCACCCCATAATGCAATTGAGTTTCAGGCTTATGTTGGTTTTGTTCCTGGTTTTGTCTTCCATTCTAGTCAGTGTAGATGGGTATCTGGCTCTAGTTTTGCTATGGCGAATTTGTTTGACCCACCTGAAAATAACGAGGTTTGTTTGGTTTTAGACAAGTTGTTGGACGTTTCGCATGCGTTACTCATTTCATTTCAAAAATGAAAGACATGGTCGAGCGACAATGTAGGTCTTTTCAATTTTTTTTAGAGGCCAGACTGCTCTGTCAACAAGTCAATATGGAACAAAAAGTGGATGAATTCAAGGAGGCAATTTGTCAAGGACCACAGGTGTTGGGAACCAGCACTACTATGATAGGGAAGAGAGTTCATCATCTCGGAGGTGAGATCTGATGGGACCAATTGACTTTGTTCTAATGCTTTGTTTTGTTGTGTCACACTCTGATTATATATTGCCATGATACAATGTAAATTTTGTTATATGCTAGGAAGTTTTTGTAAGTTTTACTTTGTCAATGCATTTAAGATAATTTGGAACTTCAATCCTAGAGTCTGCAAATTTCTTGAATATTCTCTGAACTACATAAATTTTGTATTGGAAAAACAATGTAAGGGTCTTAGTCCCTAACCAACTTTGTTAATACTAAATACCTAATTATTTTGTTTAGAATATATATATATAATCATTTACGTGACTTTGTGACCTTTACACATATAAGTAGAGTAAAGTTCATCTCCATGTCTTTCAAATTTGTAAGCATCTAAGGAAGCTTAATTGATATCATTTATTTAAATAACTATATCCATTGGTTTGTCTTATCATTTTAATTATATTCACTAGGGTTAGAAATGAAGTTTGAGTATTTCAATGTTTTTTGAAATGGAATCTTTGTGAAGTATATATATATATATATATCATTTATGTGATTTCGTGACCTGTACACATATAAGTACATTAAAGTTCATGTCCATGTTTTTCAAATTATTTCAAATTTGTAAGCATCTAAGGAAGCTTGATTGACATCATTTATTTACATAATTATATCCATTGGTTTGTCCTATCATTTTAATTATATCAACTAGGCTTAGAAATTAAGTTTGAGTATTTCAATGCTTTTAGAAATGGAATCTTTGTGAAGAATATTTTTTTTGTGCTCTTATTCAAATCCCTTGTGGATCAAGCCAACAAAAAAAATATTATTTTGTGCTCTTCTAGAATCATGCTCCTTGCTTTCAATACATCTCAAAACTTATCTACAATTATTAAATAGAAAATTACCAAAAGTATATGATAAATTTAGAGTAAAAATGAAGATACATGGATTACTTTCAATAAATAATTAATATAAGATTTTGAAAAAAACCATCATCATCTTTACTTTCCTAAATTCGCATTCATATTTTTGGATTCATTTAAAGCAAATGTCATAAAGCTAATGAAACCTTCTACCTAGTTTTTTTATTCAATCATAAAAAACCAATAGTATTTATATTAAAAAAAAATTGTTTACATAGTCCATACTTCTAAAATCCTCAATATTATAACAACATATGATCCATGAGCGATAGCATATTATCACTCATATAACCAACTTAAAATCATTTAAAAATACCATAAAGGACTCTAGATGAAGCATTAAAAAATAATATAAAGCTACAACCCAACCCATTTTCAACCCACAACAAGGCCACTGGTTGGTAGTTCGCACTAGTAGAAAAAACATATATCCAAGAAAAAAACTACAACCAACCTGAAACCAAAGCATTGCCGAGTCACTAACAGGCAGTTCACATCGGTGGATGATAGAGCTACTTCCATGATAAAAAAAGAATAGCCCGTTTTTCCATCTCATATCTGGTGTTTGGGTCGAAAGGAGAAGTAGCAAGTACAAAATGATAGCTCATATATGCCAACCCAAAGAAAAATACTATGTGAGTGGAGCCATGCATCATTTCAATTGAGGTCCAGTCATCCAACGGGTAATATATGTTGTCATTGTAGGATCACTCCACACCATCTATGTGGCCTCCACAATTCCTCTTAGTTTGCAAAAAATTACATAGAACCTCGAGAAACATCTACCCTTATGGCATCATTATGTAACAAAAATTTTCCATGATCTCTAGAGAATGTTGGTTTGAAAGTAGGTGTAAATAATCTCACCAATTTGTTGATTGTGTCTCTCCCTTAATAGAGTTTCAACAATACTTGTAACAACCTCAGGTTAAAAATCCATGTAATAAAGTTAATAAAGGAAAACTAATAACCAATGTCATATGACATGTTGTCATGTACTGCTCACTCACTTCTTTGCAAATGATCAGTGGTCCAGGATGCATGAGAATAGTGAAGTTGAAGCCATTTCCTAAGCCACAAAAGTTATCATAGCTTGATGAGATCATCTCCATTGCATAATCCTCGAAAAAATCTTTCTGATGGTATATAGAAGTCCAAAAAGGGGTTTCGGATCAAAAGTTAGAACCTGTAGAAGATTTCCCCTGAAAAGCCCAGTTGATTGAGGAAATTGGATAAGTATGGAGAAAAAATCACAATCGGGATTTGAGACAGTTCATCACAATCACATATCAGTATTGGCGGGGCCTAGGAGGCAAAGAAAATTTATGATTGAAGAAACTTTGATCCTTCGATTGTCGATATCGCATATCGGCATTGGCGGGTTAGGGCACCACGTTCATCGATATCGACGAGATTTAAGTCCTGAAGACTGCGTCGAGGGCCCAATTGTGATATGATGTAATATCGTTGGGGGGGGGGGGGGGGGGGGGGGGCCAAGAAATTCATTAACAAAGAAAATGGCTAATAAAACAGGAGTGGTCTGCCCCCATTCTCTCCCCTCCACGTGCCACAATCCCGCATCTCGGCGACCCCGGATCATAACAGTCCCGCAGTGCGACATATCATTAGTTCTGAAACTTTAAAGCACTACAAACCATTGATTTGTGATTTTTGTGTAACATCGTTGGGGAAGCGATAAAACAATTTACAAAGGAAAAGTCCAACAAAACAAGGGTCGGGCCTCCTCCTTCTCTCTCCTCCACGTGGCATCGACGATCGACGATTCGTGAGTCGGCAGGGTTTCAACTTAAAAGACCTGCAAAACCACCGATAGTGCGATAAAGTGGTGCATCACCGAGGGGCCGAGAAAACCAAATACAAAGGAAAACCATGAAAAAACAGGGTCAGACAGACCTCCTTCTCTCTCATCCAGGGGGCCACGTTGCGACATGTGAGTGGTTCTCAAAGCTGACATGGCAGTATGGATGCTGACGTGTCGGGTGGACACATGTCACTAATTTTCGACGTTTTAGGGGGTCCCATGGGCCCATTTCTGGGTGCCACGTGTCACCACTCACAAGGTGACACGTGGTAGTGATGACATCACCCCGCAGATTGGTAGTCGCAGCAGTTAAGGCGAAATGCTAAATCTGATGGAGCCATGGACTGCGATATGTGGGAAACCCCCAGATGCGATAAAGTATTAGGTCGTGGTCTATAAGGATCTTGCATTCGGACTATCGGCCCACGTTATGAAGAAAAAAAAATCTTAAGACATTTGCACAGTGCGATTGTGATATGTGAGACTCCTCACCTGGATGCGATAAGTTATGAGTTGTGATTTAGGAAGAGTTCGGGTCCAAGAAATTGGCCGATGAGGGACTTTTGCAATATAAAGAAAAAGGCCCCCCGCATAGTTATTGAGAAATTTTGGCGCCAAACACATGTTCCTTTGGTTCCAACCCCGCTCATATAAGGAATTTCAATGAAGGGGCTATAATAAAGAGAGGCTAAGAGGGAAATCCAAAGGTGCCCTTTCGCCTGTTCCAGAGGTGAAACGCTTGTGCCCTTTCGCCTGATTGAAGAGGTAAATGCCTATGCCCCTTCAGACTTTCATCATTAAACTGATAGCTCAACCCCATGCCAGATCAGGGTGCTGATTGTTCTTAGAAGGTTTTTATGATGGAAATGACATAGTTAGTCCTGAAGGCAGCTGTAGTAGTGAATCAAGAGAGGGAACATTCAAAACCAAGTAGGGGCACCCCCTAGAAATGGCTATTCGTAACCCATTCTCGAGGTCAGTGCCGAAGATTTTTAAGATGGAATGACAAGAGTTAGTTGGGCAACACAAGAGCATATTCCGTGAACTAAATGCAACCATGAAATAGAAGTGATTACAGGGATGGGGCTTTGGAGATTTTGCATTAATGTCTCACAGGTTTCACAATTCTGTGATGTGCCTTCCTTTGTGAGGCCATTATTATTGTTCTTAATGTTTTTTGGATACATAACCTCCCCTGGCCGAGAGAACAAGCTGACTTGAAAGCTAAAAAATCGGCCCAGGATTTTATGTATGAAACCATGATTGAAAGCACCCCCTCTTCTTATAAATAGGGGGTCGCAGCACTTAAAAAGGGTTTCGAAATCTGAGAAGAAAGTATGTTATTTTTGTGAAAATTGTATCACTTAATCACATGGATCTTGCAAAATATTACAGGATTGGTGATGATTCCTCCTCTGAAGTATTACAATGTGTTATTTCCCTGTTTCATTCATCTTATATGTTTTCCTCTTTTGAATTCATGCAATAATATATATTATACTATGATATTTTAGACTTGTCTACAGTTTCATCTGCGTTAAAGTGTTAATGCATATGCATGTGTGAGGGGTTGAAATCATATTTTCAAGTTGTATTGTGCGAATCATATCACTCAACTTCTTTTCTGTCCATTACATCTTCCTCTAGCTCTGTCGTTATAGTAAATCTCATGGTTTCAGGCTCTATGTTTTATATATATAATTCTTGATTCTTTGAGTAATATATCCCGAGTTGTCATTTTTCTTTGACTTCTCTCATTTATCTTATAATGCTGATTAAAATTGTAAATATTTGAAGTGCTTGGCCCCCACTATTTTTGTTATATTTTTGGAAACTATGTGTGTGCAGAAATGCTAAAACATACGGCTTGTATCTTTGGATGAAAGAACCAACTCTTTGATATATCTATATATATATATATATAATATATATATATATTATAATATATATATATATATATATATTATATATATATATTATATATATATATATATATATATATATATATATAATACGAGTGATGTCTCCTCCTGCTTGAGAATCAATTGAGGCACACCAATTTAGATGTACCCAGGCATTGATCTTGTAAGAAATCTAAGGTTGTCTCTAGGAGCAACAACATCTTCTGGCGTCATTGCCGGGGAACATATTGAAGGATTTTTCCTCTGGGATACGACAAATTGAGCACCCTCCGTGTAGGTGAGCGAAGCCTGTTCTAATTGCATTCACATCACCCTAGCTTTTAGAAGACCTCATACTCACTCAGACACCTCACAACAAAAAGTCCCATTTGTTTCTGACCCTGAAAAATTAATTTTCAGACAATTCTGGAGAGAGAGAACTCACCCTGCCTCTACTACCAACTCACCATCCTTTGCCACTTCCTCTTCCAGTTCTTAGCCCACTATTGCACACAATTCAGAACTTGCTCCTAAAAACCTGACATACCCTCCTTCCCCCTCAACCCCTGTGGTCTTGACCTGAGTTCCTCATTTCAATACCCCTCCACCATTCCAGATGGCTCTTCCAGGCTTTTTGCTAAACAAGTATGCACCTCTTGACTTACCTCATCCCTTAAGTGTTATGCCCCAGGACTGCTTGAAGTTGTTGCCTAGGTTGAATGGGGAAGATTATAATTATGCTTAGAGACACATTCAGGGCTTCTGTGCTTTTGCTGAGAACCTGAATATAGAACAACTGGATGTGGTCCTGAGAATTTTTGTATAGTCCCTTGATGGAGAAGCTAGAAAATGGTTTAAAACCCTCCCTGATGCCTCCATCACCACCTGGGAGGAACATGAAACCTCCTTCACACAAAAATGGGGTGAGAAGAGAGATCATGAGTATCTCCTCATAGAGTTCAATGCCATCAGGAAGAAACCAAAGGAGAATATCTCATATTTTAATAAGAGATTCAATAAGCAGTATAACAACCTGCCTGCTGAAATAAAACCTCCTCCAGTTGTTGCTTGGGTAGTTTACTTGGGAGGCTTTAAATCGAACTTTGGTTTCACCTCAAGAGAAAGGAAATCTCCTACCTTAGATCAACTCCAGGTCGATGCTCTAGAATTAGAAGCAATTTTTTTCTCCACGGGGAAGTTAACTAGAAAGCAGGAAACCACCGGGAATAGAAGAGGTAAAGAAGAAGCTTCCTCCTCTAGTCAAACCATAGAATCACTAGACCAAAAGTTGGAGGAGCTAGATAAACTCATTAGGATTTTGTCACATAAGGTTGGAAAACTCTAAATTCAGAACAAGAGTCCCTCCAAATAGAATGCTCAAGGCAACAATCGAGGATATAACGCACAATATAGAAGGCCTCCATTAGATATACTACCAAGGGAAAGAAAGGAACAACCAGATCAAATCCCTCATCCTCTATATTTAGAAGATGATCCCGATGAGAAATGGTCAGATACACAGGAGATGCAGGGAAACTTATATTCTTCTTTCTCTTAAGAAGAACAGGAGAATATGGTTCACTAAGAGGCCAGTCATGATGGAGAAGCATCAGATAAGAAAATTATTATTACAAACAGTTTGCAGAGTTCATGTTGGCACAACCACAACGTAAATATAACCTAAGATCTCCAAAGAACAGGTCAAGAGAACTAGAGAAATAGGAGGAAAGTGCTCCGTAAGTTACTCCTCCATTACTGGACAAAGGGAAAGGCAAGTTGAATTCTGACCCTGCCAGGATAAAAGTCCCCATGAATAAGGAAAGAAATGGCTTAGGGGAGCACACAACAAAGGAAGCACCTGTGTTGCAAAAAAACACCGGTGGTAGTGAAGGAGAAGTTGAGCCATGAGCTATAGAGAAGACCTAATCTACATTCAACCTTCAAAGGGAGCTTGAAAAGGTAAGTATTTCTATTCCATTGACTGATCTTCTAAAGCATCCTACCTATAAAACTCAGGTATCTCTATTTGTGCTTCCATCAGTCTCATCACCCACCTAAGATTCTCTAAATCTACAAGAAGAGAGGCCAATGGTGGTCTTTGGGCCGCATGTGAAAGAAATTGACCCTTCTATTGCACATTTCTATGTAACTCTGGGAATTCATGATATTCTTTTACATAATTGCATGTTGGACTCTGGAGCCTCCCACAACATCATGCCCTTGGCAGTAATGGAATAGCTTGGCTTGCATATCACTAGGCCCTACAAGGACCTATACTCCTTTGACTCCAAGAGAGTCAAATTTTTGGGAATGATAAAGGATTTGGTGGTGAACCTAGTTCAGATCCATGTAAAAAGCGTGGTAATGGACATAGTAGTGGCAGATATACCCCCTCGCTTTGGCATTCTTCTATCTAGGTCTTGGGGTTCCAAGATAGGGGGCTTTATCAAGTTGAATCTAACTTATGCCACCATTCCCACCTTTGGAGGAGAACAAAGGAGACTATATAGAGAATCCAGGTTTTTAAAAATTATGACCTCAGCTAAAGGCTCAAAAAACTCCCCAGTGTATGGAAAAGAAAGTGATCTCTCCTGCCTATTTCTAGAAGATGATGAGGCTATCACAGAAGAAACATATGTCCGCCTAACATGGCAGTTAGAACATCAGCATGCAAGTGAAAGCAAAGTATGGAAATATATTTTGATGGAGCTAATTCAAAAGAGGGAAATGGGGCAGGAGTATTGTTGGTATCTCCTGAAGGCCACATGATACCCCTCTCATTCAAACTGGAGTTCGAAGCAACCAACAACGTGGTGGAATATGAAGCATTGCTCCTTGGGTTACAAACTGCAAAAAATATTAATATTGAATGTTTAACAGTCTATGGAGACTCTGAGCTGGTCGTAAGGAAAATCAGGAATCAATGCCAGGCTAAACACCCTAGGCTGAGGACGTACCGAAATGAAGTATGGGACTTTATTGATAATTTCTTCATGGCTTTTAATATCCAGTTTCTGCCTAGGGAAGAAAACAAGATGGCTGACTCTCTTGTTGTAGTTGCAAGTACTTTCAGCCCCCCCCCCCCGCCCGGCCCAAAATCCTCTCCTTAGATATGAGGTGGAAGTCAGGTGCGTACCCTCCGTACCTGATAACATCAAGCATAGGCAGGTGTTCGAAGGTGAAGAACAAGTGAAACAATTCATAGAGGTCGTTGGGGAGTTTTCTAACTTCACCATGGATCAAGAAGAAGAAACAGATCAATAAGCCACTTCATGGAAGGATGCAGTGGCTGGGCACAAAATTTTGCAACTAAAAGGGAACATTATCCCTCATGGACTAGTCCCACTAGAAAGGATTTTTAATAAAGATGACATAGCCACCAAAAGAATAGCTTCTGAGATGGATGATCAAGTACAATATTGCAACATTGGATCAGAGGAGGAGCCTCAAATGATCAAGATGTCAAAAGGAATACCCTTTCATTACAAAAAGAGGTATTTAGATCTTTTCAAAGCCTACAAATATGTTTTTGCTTGGTCTCATGATGATTTGAAAACGTTTGATACTAACATCATACAACATAAGATTCCTTTGCAAAGCAGAGTGAAACCCTGCAAGCATAAACTCGGACAAATAAATCCACTCTTAATCCCCTCCATTGAAAGGGAGATAAGGAAGTTGCTACATGTAAATATTATAGTACCTCTAAGATATTTTGAATGGGTGGTGAATCTGGTCCTGGTTCAGAAGAAGAAAAGAGAGATAACGCTATGTGTAGACTCCTGGAAGCTAAACAGGTTGTCTTTAAAAGACAACTACCCATTGCCCAAGATGGATAATATATTGCAGAAAGTGGTTGGTTCAGATAGAATTTCCATGGTGGACGAGTTCTCTGGAGATAAGCCGTTCATCCCGAGGATCAACAAAAGACCACTTTCACCACCCCATGGGGAACATTTATATATGCTCGCATGCCTTTTGGGCTGATAAATGCAAGGGCCACATTGCAGAGAGCTATGGACATAAATTTCGTGGGGGAGTGAGACAAATTCGTTGTGGTCTACTTGGATGATATCACAATATTTTCCAAGACTGAGGAATACATCCTCCTCTTAGAACTCACCTTTGAGAAGTGTAGGAGATATGGTCTCTTCTTGAATCCTAAGAAATCCCAGTTCTCCCTAAGTGAAGGGAAGCTATTAAGACATGTAGTATTGCAGGAGGGTGTGAAGATTGATCCTAAATGGGTTGAACCCATCAGTGACATTCCTCTGCCCAGGAATAAGAAAGAAGTTAAAGCTTTCTTGGGAAGAATAAATTTCTTGAGATATACCGAACTATGCAGAGATTGTCAAAGGTATTACAGACATGCTCAAGAAGGGAAACAAATTCAAGTGGAGCCCCATTGCCTGTGATTCTTTTAGCAGAATCAAAGAGGCTTTGGCTCAAGCCCAAGTGTTAGCCAATCCCAACTATTTAGTGCATTTCTACATCTTTTATTTCGCCTCTCCACATACCATTGCCGCAGTGTTGCTACAGAAAAATAAAGCGGGATATTAGCAGCCCATCTTCTTCTTCAGCCAAGTACTAAGGGACATTGAACTAAGATATAAGATATTGGAGAAACAAGCCTACACACTGGTCAAGGCTCTGAAGGCGTTTCGTGCGTATGTGCTACAATCGAAGATCACAACGTTTGTCCCAACAACAACAGTCAAGGACATCCTGGTGCAAGGAGACAGGGAGGGAAAGAGGGGTAGGTGGATAGCGAAAATACAGGAATACGAGTTGGAAATAAAACCTACCAAGCTCATTAACGGCCAAGGGTTGGCCAAGGTTTTGTCTGAATCCAACTGCCAAGACCTAGGGATAAACCTAACCACAGAGTAAGACAGACCAAAGGATCATAAGAGTAGTGTTAAAACATATGAGCAGAAAATTATGCCAAGTACGAGGGATCACTGTGGTACAAGAATATTGTTCATTACCTCTTATTCTTGAGGTGCCTGTTGGGGATAGAGGCCTCCAAATATCAAAGTCTAGGGTTGCAATCCCAAAAATATATCACATCCAATGGCCTACTCTATTGGAAGGGCCCTGTGGGGGTATTGTTGCTATGTTTAGTGGAAGGAGAAACCCATAAGGTGATTGGGGAGTTTCATGAAGGAGTCTAAGAAGGGAATTACAACTGGAAGACCACGACACACAAAATACTCAAGGTTGGATTTTACTGGCCTACGTTGTTCTAGGATGTTTATAACAAAGTCAGGAGGTGCCAAAAATTCCAGGTGTTTGTTGAAAGACAAAAGTTTTCTCCTCTCCCCCTAATTCTTGTGCATGTGGAGGAGCCTTTTATACAGTGGGGACTAGACTTCATAGGAGAGATCAACCCACCATATAGTGGCTAGCACAAATGGATATTGACAACTAATGACTAGTTTACCAAGTGGGTAGAGGTCATCCCAGCTAGAAATGCTACAGATTCAGTGGTGATAAAGTTCATGGAGGAGAACATATTGTCCCGCTTTGGTTGCCCTTTCAAAATCATCACTGATAATGCTCAGGTATTCAAATCTGCTAAGTTCACCAACTTATGCCATAAATACAATATCATTATTGGACACTCCACTACATACTACCCTCCAGGCAATTGTTGGCTGAGTCCTCAAACAAAACTGTGGTGAGGGTGCTGAAGAAGACTGTCACTGAAAACCAAAGGAACTGGGATTCCCAATTAAGGTTCTCTCTATGGGTCAACTGAGTAACTCCTAAACAGTCCACTGGGAAATCACCTTTTGAGTTAGTGTATGGAAAAGTTGTTGTCTTCCTAATTCAGCTAGCAATGCCAATAGCAAGGTTGTTACAAGAAGATGAAGAGGAGTCAAGTCGCTTGAAAAGGAGGATTAATTAGTTGGTTGAGCTTCAGGAGAACATAAAACAGGTGGAGGCCAAACTATCCAATTATCAACAAAAAATGAAATCTCTGTTTGACAAGGCGGCCAAGGACAAACCTCTTCAGCCAGGAGTTTTAGTTCTCAGGTCAGATGTCCGATGGGAGGAAAAAGGCAAACATGGAAAATTTGATCCACTGTGGTTTGGCCCATTCAGGATTGACAAAGGGAGAGGTAACAACACATTTCTACTTGAAAACTTGAATGGTGAATAGTTGGAACTACTAATGAATGGTTAGTTCTTCAAGTTATATTTTCAAAATTAAGGATTAGTTGTATTACACTCTTTGTAAATATCTGGTGCGTTTACTGCAATTTCCATTTGAATTTTCTTTTATTGTAAAATTTATGCTTTTGCAAAATTTGTCTTTTGATTGAGAAGTGAATCCATGCCCAAAGGAGTAGTTTGCAGTGTGCAGGTTCTCAGCACCTTGCTGGCAAGGCACTGTCCCCAGATGGATCCAATGTTGTCATTTACTACTCACTCACTGCTTTGCAAATGATTAGTGGTCCAAGATGCATGAGAACAGTGAACTTGAAGCCATTCCTTGAGTCACAGAAGTTATCATAGCTTGATGGTATACTCTCCATTGCATAATGCCTAGAAAAAGCTTTCCGGTGGTGTATAGAAGTCCAAAAAAGGGTTCTCGGATCAAAAGTGAGAGCCTGTAGAAGATTGCCCCTAAAAAGCCCAGCTGATTGAGAAAATTGGCTAAGTATGGAGAAAAAATCGCAATCGAGACTTAGGACAGTTCATCGCAATTGCATATCGCTATCGCCGAGGACAAGGAGGCAAAGAACATTGAGAATTGTAGAAATTGCGATCCGTCGATCGTTGATATCACATATTGGTGACGGCGGGTCAGGGCACCACATTTATCGTTATCATTGAGATTTAAGCCCTGAAGACTGTGTCAGGGGGTTGATTACGATATGATGTAATATCGTCGGGCGGGTGGGGGATGAAAAATTCATTAACAAAGAAAATGGTTAAGAAAATAGGAGCAGGTCGCCCCCCTTCTCTCTCCTCCACACGGCACAATCCCGCATCACAACAGTCTCGTAGTTCGGCATATCGATGGGTTGTGAAACTTTAAACACTGGAAAACTACTAATTTGTGATTTTTGTGTAACATCATTGGGGGGCAGAGAAAATAGTTTATAAAGGAAAACGTCGACAAAACAAGGGTCGGACCTCCTCCTTCTCTCTCCTCCACGTGGTATCGACAATCGGCGTGTCGACGAGGTTTCAACTTAAAAAGACCTGCAAAACCGCTGATAGTGCAGTAAAGTGGTGCATCACCGAGGGGCCGAGAAAACCAAATACAAAGGAAAAGCATGAAAAAACAGGGCCCGGAAGACCTCTTTCTCTCTCCTCCAGGGGGCCACATGGCAGCATGTGATTGGTTCTCAAAGTTGACATGGCAGTTAACGTCAGCAATGACGTGGTATCACATATGATGATGCGGCGAGTGGACACATGTCACTCATTTTTGGCATTTTTAGGGGTCCTATGGGCACATTTCTGGGTGCCACATATCACCACTCACAGGGTGACACATGGCAGTGATGACATCACCCCGCAAATCGACAATTGCAACAGGTAAGTGGAAAAGCTAAAGTTGATGGAGCCAACGACTGTGATATGTGGGAAGCCCTCAGACGCGATAAAGTATTACATCGTGGTCTATAAGGATCTCGCGTCCGGAATATCGGCCCACACTATGGAGAAAGAAAAAGCTTAAGGCATTCGCACAATGTGATTGCGATATGTGGGACTCCTCCCCTGGATGTGAGAAGTTATGAGTTGTGATTTAGAAAGAGTTCAGGTCCAAGAATCGCCGATGAGGGACTTCTGCAATATAAAGAAAAAGGCCCCCCCCCCCCCCCCCACGAAATTATTGAGAACTTTTGGCGCCAAACACATGGGCCTTTGGTTCCAGCGCCAGTTGTATAAGGAATTTCAATAAAGGGGATATAATAAAGAGAGGCTAAGGGGGAAATCCCAAGGTGCCCTTTCGCTTGTTCTAGATGTGAAATGCCTATGCCCTTTTGCTTGATTGAAGAGGTAAATGCATGTGCCCCTTGAGACTTCCATTATTAAACTGAGAAATCACCCTCAGGCCAGGTCAGGACGTCGATCATGCTCGAAAGGTTTTTATAGTGGAAATGACAAAGTCGGTCCCAGAGGTGTCTGTAGCAGTGAATCAGGAGAGGGAGCATTCAAAACCAAGTATGGGCACCCCCGAGAAATGGCTCTTCGTAACCCGTTCTCGAGGTTGGCACTAAAGGTTTTTAAGATGGAATGGCAAGAGTTAGTTAGGAAATGCAGGAGCATATGTTGTGAACTAAATGCAACCATTGTAGAAATTCGCATTGTATATCAACAGATTATGCAATATACTAAAGCAAAATACAAGATCTACTTCTACAACAAACTTTGTGGAACCTTAATCGAATTGAGAAAGATCAATGAGAACACATATAACTGAGAATGAGAAATCAATCGCACATAACAAAGAAGAAATAACCCGGGGAAAGCCTCAGCTTAAAACCCCAATCTCTGTATTATCATACAAGTGGAAATATGTTCAAGTTACAAAAAGAATCAACTCTCAGTCTATCCTGCTCTCTCTGCAATCAAACAATACAACTCACAGACTGAATAGACATAGTATATGTCCTCCTCAAGTCCTCCAAGCCTCATATTTCCTTGCACAGTTTTTCTTGGGGTCCAATGATACCACATGTGTGAATTGGCCTCATCACACTCACAAAAACTGAAGAAGTAATTGCACAATCCTGAAGGAAAGAATTCCTTCTGCATGCAAGAGATATTCACAATGGAATATTCTAGCAATTGATAGTACAATGTCCCTCCATCTGATATCAACTGGGTCTCTGTCTGAACTGACATGCATGAGTTATTTATGAGAGAATATTCAGTTATCTGAAGTGCATCAGTTACATGCATGCATGCATTAACTAACTGAACTCGCAATTAATTCAACAAACTGTTTGAATTAATCTAACTGGACTTGACTCAGTTAACTGAGCCAACTAATTACAACTCAATATTACAACTCATCCTTATCTCTTTAACTGATGGATAAATTCCTCAATTAATGGAGAAACTGTTACATGTCCCCACATAGACTTCATGTTTGATTTTCTACAACTAATCAACTCATGGTGAATTAATTAATTATTTCACAAATAGTTGCTAAGATCAAATTCGAATTTTTACTTTTGTATTTTAGTTCAGGGACTAACTAAAATAGGAAGGTATCCTGAAATGCTATTTATAGCAGTACTAAATTTAGCACTTCTATATTTAGCATTTTTTGTTGCTATTTTCAACACTCTCTCTCAACAAGAAAGGGATTATCAATAACCCCAATCCTGTCTCTATGGAACTCGAACTTGCATTTTGACAATGCCTTAGTCAAAATATCTGCATCCTGTTCTTCGGTTGAAACATATAGCAACAACATGATCCTCTTAACCACACAGTCTCAAAGATGGTGATACCGGATATCAATGTGCTTGGACCTGTCATGAAAAACTGGATTCTCAGACAGTTTGGTACAACTCTGATTATCGTAGTAGATCACGGTTGAATCCATCCTCTAACCAAAACAGCTTGGTAGGCTGAACCATAGCTTGACTCAGTTGGTTCACCGCAAAGCATAAGCCGGGTCGTGTGTTCACTAGATACATAAGTGAACCCACCAGCTGCTGATAAATAGTCGCAGCTACTACCTCACTTGAAGTAGCATCCTCCTTCCTCCAGTTCCCAGCTAGAGGAGTCTACATGGGCTTGCACTTCTCCATGTGAAAGCGCCTGAGTATCTCATTGGCATACTTTCCTTGAGACACAAATACTTCACCATCTTTCTGCCACACCTCCATGCCTAGAAAGTAGTGCATAAGACCCATGTCTTTCATTTTGAACTATTTTGCAAGGTTCTCCTTGCAAGACTGTATCAGCTAATCATCACCTGTCAAAATCAGATCATCGACATAAAGAACAATGATCAATGGTTTACCTTCTACCGTGATGTGGTAAAGGTTTGCATCTGCTTCACTCTTGGTGAATCCCAACCCGGTGAAATAGTTGTCGATCTTGGTGTACCAAGCACGAGGTGCTTGCTTCAACCCACATAAAGCCCTCTTGAGTCAGCACACATGCGAATCACAATCAAAAGTCTCGAAACCCTCTGGCTACTCAATGTACACCTCCTCCTCAATATTCCCATTGAGGAATGTTTCCTTCACGTCCATCTGATGGATTTCCAACCCATCTGAGCTGATAATGCCAACATCGATCTAATCGATGAGTACCTTGCTACAGGAGCAAAAGTCTCATCGTAGTTGATCCCCTCGACCTGTGAGAAACCTCGGGCAACAAACCTTGCCTTATGTTTCTCAACACTGCCATTAGCTGTCTGCTTTACTTGGTAAAGCCATCTGGAACTCACCATTGACTTACCCTGAGGTCTTGGGACAACATCCCACACACTGTTCCGAATGATAGAGTCGTACTCCTCTACCATTGCATCAACCCAGACTGGTTGCTACACTGCCTCCTCGAATGAAGAAGGTTCAGTATCTACACACTCCCTAACCAAGGCCATGTACCCAATGTACCACTCAGGAAACCTCCTCTGTCTGCGCTAAGAAGATGGTTGTCCCACATTCTCCCGCGCATCCAGCATTGACCTGTCATCTTTCCTTGAGCGTTTTCGCCCATCTTTGGAAGTCTCAGCATGAGTGGATGTCTCCACTCCCGGATCCTCTACATGTGGCTGCTTCGCATCAATCTGAGGCTCCTCCTCCTTAGGAACTGAAACTTCCTCCTTTGCATGCAACTTGAGATCCCTCTCAAGTGATAATCACATGGATTTCTACTCGTCAAACTTCAGATCCCTGCACACCACTGTCCTCTAACTGGTAAGCAGGTACACCCGATAGTTGTGGGGTGTATCCGTGTACCCCACAAGTATTCCCAACTCAGTTGTTGGATCCAGCTTCTTCCGAGCATCTTTGGTCACATGAAAGTAAACTGATAATCCAAAGATTCAGAAGTGACTCACATCTGGTCGCTTCATGGAAAAGGCCTCCATAAGTGTCTTCATTCCTAGTATACAGTGCGGGCTTTTGTTCTGCAAGTATACTGCGGTATTGCATGCCTTAGCCCACTAATGCAGTGGTAGGCTTTCGTCATGCAACATTGCTCGAGCTACTCCCACAATTGATATGTTCTTCCTTTTGGGCACCCCATTCTGCTGTGGGTTATGGGGTGTCGTTAATTCCTGTTTAATTCCTTCTGCAACATAGAAGTCTTTAAACTGTTGGGAGACATACTCTCCACCATTGTCGCTACGCAAGGATTTTATTTTATTTCCAGATTCTTTCTCTGCCAAGGCTTTAAACTCACAAAACCTCAAGAAGATCTAATCCTTCTTTTGCATAAAGTAAATCCAACATCTACGAGAAAATTCATCAATAAAAATAACATAGTACCTTTATTTAGTGGTGGAGGTTGTAGAGAATGGTCCACAAACATCTGAGTGAACTCGCTCTAGGATTCCTCCAGCGCTATTGTCTCGATCCGGAAAGGAAGATTTTGCATACTTACCCAAGGTACAACCTTTGCATGTATTTTTCTGCTCTAGTTTTCCCTTGGGTAATCTGGTAGAAATCTATTGCATGATCTTCAGGGATCCATGGTGCAAGTGGCCCAATATTCTATGACATAGCTCGCCAACATCTTGGCTCTGCACCATCTTAGCTTTGGAACTCAATGCATCATAATTGTCTACCTCTAGCTTGTAGAGATTCTTTACTTGAATCCCAATTCGCTTGGTCTGTCCAGTACCGATATGCCTCAGGAATACCTTTCCTTTACTAAAGACTACATCATAGCCTTTATCTTCTAGCATAGGGATAGCTACAAGATTCTTCTTCAGACCTGGTACATACTTTACATTAGTCAGGGTGAGGGGAGCTCCATGCTCCCTCTGAAACACAACTGTACCTTCACCTGAAACACAATACTTTCCATCATCGCCCATCTCGATCCGCATCTGGAGATCCTTCTCCTCCAAGGTACTGAAAAGATTCTTGTCACTTGACATGTGGAATGAAGCTCCACTGTCCAGGTACCACACACATCCCACCATGGATGAAACCATGCATGCAATAAGAGAGAAATCCAACTCAAACTATGAGGTCAGTGCCTCAGCATCAGATCCCTTCGAGGAGCCCTTCTTGGATTTCCTCTGTGGACAATTTGTAGCATAATGGCCCACTTCATGACAATGAAAGCATCGCACTTTCGAATTTTCAAACTTCTTCCCACCATGGAAAGAACTGGATTTGGGATGGGACGCCTTCCCTTTCCCTTTCCTCACCTTACTCGCTAAGGCTAGATTTTCCTCATCATCTTGCTTCGATGAGGATCCATCTATGGGGATTCTTCTTATCTCCTCCTACATCAGATCTGACCAAAGTCATTCCCAATCTGGTAGTGTTTCTCTTCCATTAACCGAGTATTGGTAGCTATGCCAGCTCTTAGGAAGACCGAGGAGTGCAATACTCACCATGTCATCATCAGCAGTCGTGATCCCTACACTTCCAAGCTCATCCCTCTAGGTGGTGAGCTTGTTCATATATGTAGAGATCATGTCACCCTCTTCACACTTGATTTTCCGAAACTTGTCTTTCAGTGCCAACTTCCTCTCATCGTTTTTGTTCTGATATAGATCTTTCAATGTTTTCCACATCGAAAACGGTGTCTCCTTCCCACGGAGACTCGAGACTATGTGGTCTCGAGCTCCCTCCAGAAGGATTCTCCTTGCTCTAGCCACACATTTCTCCCATTCCGCCAATTGAGTAGCATCATTTGGCTTGGGGACTTCTTGATCAATGAAGTCCTTTAGACTGTTATCCTCTAATACTGCTTCCATGTGATCCTTCCAGACTATATAATTCGAGTTGCCATCAAAGGCATACTTGAGTCTTAAACCACTGAACGCCATTGGTGAAATTGAGATGTCATAAGAACTCGAATTCTATATTCAGGAACCTCAAACTTCGAACTTCTCTCTTCTTGTATATTGTTCTTCGCTTTGATCACCTTTGCTCTGATACCATGTAGAAATTCCCACTATAGATCCACAGATTATGCAATATACTAAAGCAAAATACAAGATCTACTTCTACAACAAACTTTGCGGAACCTTAATTGAATTGAGCAAGATCAATGAGAACACATATAACTAAGAATGAGAAATCAATCACACATAACATAGAAGAAATAACCCAGGGAAAGCCTCAGCTTAAAACCCCAATCTCTGTATTATCATACAAGTGGAAATATGTTCAAGTTACAAAAAGAATCAGCTCTGAAGCTATCCTACTCTCTCTGCAATCAAACAATACAGCTCACAGACTGAATAGACGTAGTATATATCCTCCTAAAGCCCTCCAAGCCTCCTATTTCCTAGCAAAGTTTTCTTGGGGTCCAGTGATGCCACATGTGAATTGGCCCTATCACGCTCACAAAGACTGAAGAAGTAACTACGCAATCCTCAAGGAAAGAATTCCTTCTACATGCAAGGGATATTCACAATGGAATATTCTAGCAACTGATAGTACGTTGTCCCTCCATCTGATCTCAATTGGGTCTCTATCTGAACTGACATGCATGAGTTATTTATGAGAGAATATTCAGTTATCTGAAGTGCAACAATTACATGCATGCATGCATTAACTAATTGAATTCACAATTAATTCAACAAACTGTTTGAATTAATTTAACTGGATTTGACTCAGTTAACTGAGCCAACTAATTACAACTCAATATTACAACTCATCCTTATCTCTTTAACTAATGGATAAATTCTTCAATTAATGGAGAAACTGTTGCATGTCCCCAAATAGACTTCATGTTTGATTTTCTACAACTAATTAAATCATGGTGAATTAATTACAAACAAATGCTAAGATCAAATTTGAATTTTTACTTCTCTATTTTATTTCAAGGACTAACTAAAATAGTAAAGTATCCTGAAATGCTATTTATAGCAGTACTAAATTTAACACTTCTATATTTAGCATTTCTTGTTGCTATTTTAAACAACCATGAAATAGAAGTGATTACAGGGATGGGGCATTGGGAATTTCACATTAATGTCTCACCTTTTTCGCAATTCTGTGATGTGCCTTCCTCTATGAGGCCATTATTATTGTTCTTAATGTTTTTTTGATACAAAACCTCCCCTGGCCGAGAGAAAAAGATGACTAACTTGGCCCATGATTTTATGTATGAGACCATGATTGAAAGCACCCCCCTCTTCTTATAAACAGGGGGTCACAGCACTGAAAAATGGTTTCGAAATCTGAGAATAAAATCTGTTATTTTTGTGAAAACTATGTCACTTAGTCATATAGATCTTGCAGAATATTACAAGATTGGTGGTGATTCCTCCTCTGGAGTATTACAATGTGTTATTTCCCCATTTCGTTCATCTTATATGTTTTCCTCTTTTGAATTCATGCAATAATATATATACTATACTATGATATTTCAGACTTGTCTACAGATTCATCTACCTTAAAGTGTTAATGCATATGCCTGTGTGAGGGGTTGAAATAATATTTTCAAGTTATATTCTGCAAGGCATATCACTCAACTTCTTTTCTGTCCAATACATCTTCCTCTAACTCAGTGGTTATAGTAAATCTCATGGTTTCATGCTCTATGTTTTATATATATAATTCTTGGTACTTTGAGATCTATATCCTGAGTTGTCATTTTTCTTTGACTTCTTTCATTTATCTTATAAAGTTGATTAAAACTGTAAATATTTGAAGTGCTTGACCTCCACTATTTCTGTTATATTTATGGGAACTGTGTGTGAAGAAATGCTGAAACATATGGCTTGTATATTTGGATGAAAGAACCAATTCTCTTATATATATATATATATAATACGGGTGATGTCTCCTCCTGCTTGAGAATCATTTGAGGCACACTGATTTAGATGTACCCAGACAATGGTCTTATGAGAAATCCAAGGTTGTCTCTGGGAGCGACAACACGACACTTATTCCAAGTTGAATGGTGGGAAAAACATCCTAGTGTGAATGTTCATTTGGTTTAATATGGTTAAGGAAAAATTGAGAAAGGCTAAGGAAAAACAAGTGACACTAATTGGCATTTTATTTATGAAAATAATAGAAACTATGAGAAAATGAAGGTGAAAAGCCACAAGTTGCATGTGAGGAGCAAAATGAAGAAAAAATAATGGAAATGGAAAAAAATAGGGGCTTCATTAATAAAAAGGCTTCTGAGAATCAGCTCACAACCTTTTGTCAGTTCAGTTTTGGAGCTCTCTCTCTATTATCTTGTACTCTTACACACTTAAATAATTCTTGGAGCACTCTAGCATTGGAGGAATGAGGAAAAAGGAAGAACAAGAAAGCAAAGGGAAGCAAAGATCAAGCAAGTAAGAGTTGGATCAAGTGGATACAACAAGATTACTTGTAGGTATTGAGTTGCATGTATGATTTCCTTGCTAGTTTTGCATGCATGTTACATGCATGTATGTATTTGGTTCTCTTCTTATCATTGGCATGGGTTTTGCTAGGTGTGACAATGGTTTTTAGCCTTGCCTTGCCATTTCCAGATAGCCATGGTGTGATGCAGTTATCTTACTTGGTTGAGATGGATTGCTAGATGGTTTCGAAACTTAGTGGGGTGGTCTCAAGAAAAATCAAAAGGACTAAGAATCCCTTGATCAGTAACGGTGGGATACATAGTAAAACCTGATTGTGTATGCTCTCGTTGGGCCTAAGAATCCTTTACCGATAATGGCGAGATACACGGTAAAACCTAGAGGGTGGAGACAGACAAATTATTCACGATTTAGGTGGAGAGATCTAGAGGCATCCATGCTTGTATATGGCTAGTGATCCCTGGACTAGTATATGGCGGATTTGTGATCAATCCTGGTAGTGTATGTTTCTTGTTTGGGCATAGGAATCCCTTGGCGGGATTACGGTAAAGCCTGGTTGTATAAATGAGGGTTTTGGGCCTAGGAATCCTTGATCAGTATTGGTGGGATATACAGCAAAGCCTGAGGAAGCATTGGTCAGTTTTATTGTGAGTCTCACATTCATGCTTGGAATATGGCACAAGGGTGATTGGCTGAAAGAAAGATTTGGTTCAACGCAATCTATGGTCGAGTGGTAAGTGGAAGTCTCTCGCTTGGTTAGATTTTGCATATGTTAAAAAGAGCTCTTTTATTCTTGTGTTCCATGTGTCAATGTACTTGTTATTATGTGGTTTTAATAGTTGTTCTATCATTGTCAATGTGTTAGTGATATGTTGGTTATAAACATGGTTTATGGCAGACTTTGTTTATGGCTCTCATCATGTTTTGATTAGTAAATGAAATTTTAATGAAGGCATGACCTAATAGATGATGATGCAGTTATTGTGAGAGGGTATTAGACCTTCTTGACGAATCTCAGATAAGTATGAGATCCCTATGTTTAGATCTATTGTTATGACCTGTAGATTATATGTTCATAATGTGTTTGACAGAATGCCTATCATGGCTGGTAGGGTTCTGGTCAAGTCCTTGTTCAATTTTTTGTATTAGTAGCCTTGTCTCAATGTTATTTATCATTTCTGGAAGTTTCATGAAGTTTTGGGTAAAGGCCTGAGTCCTGGCCCTAAAAAAGTGGCTCAGAATCTAGGGTCATTGGCATGGAACTGCTTCAAAAGGGCCACAGTCACATGGATTCCTTATTGTGGAAACAACTGGAGGGTCTCAATTGCATGGAAGGCTTGTCATGCAAGCAACTGGGGGTCTAGTTAAGTGAAAAAGCAAGTTCTCTCAAGGGTTAGACACATGGAGGGGTTGGTTGGCTCCTAAAGGTTCTGTAGTTCCTGGGGAAGGTTAGTTTGGTTTTGGTTTGTCAATTCCACTTCCTTAATTATACTTAGGGAGTCGAATCATATCTTAGTAACTCTTCATCACATGTTTACCCCAGTGGACCAATTAGCTTGGGTAAAAGTGAGAGGAGGGTGTTACAGAGTGATACCAGAGCATGGTTCACCCTTTAGACTGGATGGGCATAATATGGTTGTCATGCATGCATGTAGGTTGTACATGTGCTTGATGTGTATGCATGGTGATAGTCATTTTTGCAGTTGTGTTGTCATGTAGAAGTTGAAGGTATTGTTGTTGGGATGTGTTTGTCGTGAATGCATGTCGGTCGAATATGCATTTTTGGAGAATAATTTCGACAAAATCACATAAAAAATCATTTGTCGACGTGTTTCGAACCAACCAGTGTGGTTCATCGTCAGGACAAGTTGAAGATCCGATCTGAGCAATGCGTTAAATAGGGACAACAGGCCATTCCAACAGCTAAAATTGACTGAATAACGGTTAACCGGACCTCTAACAACTAGGTTTGACCAGGCCCCAGGGGGAGGGACCAAAATTTATTTAATTATTTTAT